>JAPYYV010030928.1:6470-22371 GCA_030522625.1 Copidosoma aretas | reverse complement strand
CCCCCCCCCCCCCCCCCCCCCCCCCCCGCCCCCGCCCCCACCCCCCCCCCCCCCCCCTCCTACTACGACGCAGAGCGCCCCAGTTCTCCTCCGGCTCCGCGCACGACCTTTCTTCTTCTTCTCATTTCTCCTATTTTGTCGACGGGATTATTTAATTTATTTTCATCATTCTCTTTCCCGTCCCTCGGAAGCTCCGCAGCGCAACGGTCTGCGTGTATAGACGGAGCGAGGGGAGGCTCCGATGTTGTGTATAAATTTTCTCGGTTGCTTTAACCTGGACGACAGATCCTCGATGGGGAAACGGGAGGAAACGGGATGGGTGTGTGTTCACGTGTGTACAAGGGGAGGCTAGTGTCGCAAAGAACGCTCCGCATTGAGCTAGAGTCCCGGCAAATTGAGGCAAAAGCTACTTGCACGGGTGTGGGTGTCGCTGTGGGGGGAGTTTATCTCTCCTCCCCCGCACTCTGATCGATGCCTGCTTATATTGGATGGGAATGGCAGGGTGAAGCGGGGCTTTGACTGCATGGACCATGTGACAGATGCTCCGTATATTTTTACGGGAGAGAGCCCTCGATTATTCGCTTGAGAAAACGGGACGTTTCGTCCACTCCACTGTATGTTTGTGCGTTGCACGTGTGTGCAGTGTGTGGTATTGGGCTATTGGAGGACTGGGTTTTTTTATCTGTTTTCTTTCGCCAAAACGGCAGACAAGCACCTGACGACGATACGTTCCGTCGACCACAGCGGCTCGACAGAGTGGAAGAATGAATCTTTTCTCATGGATGCCTCCCAAGAAGAGGCTGTCAGGGAGCGAATTGTTTGTCTGGAACAAAAAAAAAAGCCTGACATCTTCTTCAATCGGGTCTGCGAGCGAGCGACGTGCGTTTGCATCAGCAGATTACGGAACGAGGAAGAAGTGGGGAAAGGGATGGAAAACAGGTCGGTCTATACAATACCGGGGACGGATGACTACAAATCAGAGACCGACGTTGTTTACTTTGCCACGCGGCCACGTATCGCGCGAAAGTATCATCGTGTTCCCCCGCTAAATGTACATGTTTTCCGCGATAACAGAGCGCCCGCCGAGTATTGTGCGGCGGTGACAGTGGCGCATTGTTCACACATCCATTTCGCGGGACGCGGGTCGGTCGATTTTTCAGCGACTGCGTTGTATATTATACAGCTGTACTGCTCTGAAATGTTCGCGTTTCAATTCGTTTCGCAAAAACTATACTCGTTGTATTTGCTTTGTATACACGCGGAGAGGAATATCACAGGAATTGTCACTGCCGATGCAACGGTAAAGTTGTCACCGACGAATTTTAACTGTAATTTTTTTTACTTTAGTTGACTGCACTTTTTACTGTACAGCTTCTGTAAATCTTACCACGATCGAGGACAAAGATGACGTCTAAAGTCGATGATGTATACACCTATAATAGTACACTATCGATGACCTATGTTATTGAATAAGGTATATAAGAAAGTAAAAGTTAACTGAAAACAATTTGATCGTAATAAGAAAAATTACCGTGAAGTTACGGTACAAAATTCGTCGGTGACAACTCTACTGTAGCTCTTTCAGTAACTATTTCCGTAACGTTTTTTTCTTCATGAACAGACACTCGCTTGTTACCATTATAATGCGAATGCAGCTGTACGTATTTATAAATGCAGGCTAACTTGAGGGCCCGACATAATACACCGGGACATCCCCCCTCGTCAATTGTAGGCTGTTAATTCAAATCCGTACAACAATGCCGTCGAGAGGCAGGGATCGGGCAGAGGCAGCGGCGCGTGATTGTGCAACAACGCGCACGCCCAATTTACACGGCTAATTCGAATATCGCGCCGAATCTTGTATTTCATCGATCGGCATCAGATGTAGCCGTCCGAGCGGTAGTACTGCGGCCGTGGTGGTACCGGTAGTTTCACGGCTCTGTCGGACAACTCCCCGAGCCCCCCCCCGGTTATAATATAATACCTAGGTGTACCGAGAGCCCCGCGTGCAGCGTAATGGACGCCATATACATTCATTGGGCACTGCCGGACTTTCCCTTCCGTTGCTCGGACGTGGTGAAAAACGAGAGGGGGGGGGGGGTTGAGGCATCTAAATTAATCAGACTCCGGGCGAAGTTGTACCGCCGCCGCGCGAGCCCCGAAACCCGTGCGGACTTTGCGGAGCTATTAGATGCTCATTATGTACCTTCTCAACTTTAGCCCGCGCCATCCTACTCGTATGTACGTATATATTACATACAACCTGCGGGGCTTCTGCCGTGTGGAGCTGTGCGTGTGCGCACGTATAACTTTTAACCGAAATCCGAAGGGGAGAATCTCATCGCGGTGCAACTTTGGGCAACAGCGGCGCGGCGTTGCGTTACATCGTAACGAGGAAAACTTCGGGGGGGGGGGGGGGGGGGGGGGGGGGGGGGGGGGGGGGGGGGGGGGGGGGGGGGGGGGGGGGGGGGCGCGGGGGGGGGGGGGGGGGCGTGGGGGGGGGGGGGGGGGGGGGGGGGGGGGGGGGGGTGTAAATCTGATTGGATGGAATTATTGCGCGTAGTATTTCGGAGACGCCGAAACATGCTCTATGTAGTCCACCCCCCTCCTCTTTCTTCGTCCATCCGGTACGAATGGCCGGTAAGAGCCGAATCGAGCTGCGGCAGGAACAGAAGCTTCGTACTCCATTCGAGCCGTGAGCGAAGCTCTTTGGGCCGCTCCGTACCCGTCGATTCGCAACCCAGAACGAGCACACCTGCCTGCAGTGGGGGGGGGAGACGAGTAGACGTCTAGCACAGTGGCCGAGCCCACGCCTCGGGGACTGCGGTCGGTTTTCCGCTTGGCCGAGTGGACAGTAGGTACGTGCACGCATCGGGCTGGTTGAGCAGCTAACTCGTCCGGCTCATTCACTCCCTCCTCCTACTCTGTTTTCCACTCGCGCTCTGGTCTCTCCTGTATTCCTTCGCGCGGAATGATACTCTCTCTCTCCTGTTTGGCAGGACTCGTGGGAATGCGCGGATCGAGCGGCAAAGAGCTAGCCCGTGTGCGTGTTGTTGTTTAAGCGCAAAGACGCGCATCGTCGGTATAGTACGGAGGTAGCAGCAGTCGATACTGATGCTGGTAATGGAGAGCTTTGGATTGGAGCTGCTCTTTGATCGTCGATGCCACTGGGCTGCTCTAGTTTTAGTTTCCTTGACGCCGCCTCGAAAGGATTGTACCTCGAGTTTTAGGTGGAAAAATGGTGATAACAGTGCTATCATTGTACTGCATATATCTGTGTAGGTACACTATTACATGATATCGTATACGATACAGCTTACAATAACTCGACAACCTGCACGTTTGATCTGCCTAGTTTTAGGCCATGAGATTCAATTCTTTGGGAATAATATTATTTGGGGGTGAGTAGAAGAAACAGTTAATTAGTTCGGACGGAGGATTTTCCACGTGATAGTGGACATTGCAAGAACGGCATTGTATCGTACATTATGTCTCCATGGTGAAAAGTTGTTAGCCACACAATAGCAGACATGTAATTGCTGTCAATAATTAATCAGGCTGGTTCCTCACGAATAAAGCTTTCGGTAACAAAGAAACTAATCGAAAGCTGATTGTGATGATTCGTACAGTGGGTGTGTATGGCCGAGCGCATAAACTGAAACGACGTTAATTAAATACACGACGGTAATCCACCAATATAATTCACGCACCGGTACATTATCAATTACCGAGAGGCCGAAGCTTCGGTATTCGCGCGCGCGCGCGCGCGTCATATTTACGTGGTTATTAATGCAGTTCGTGATTTTGCGGCTGGATAGTTCAACTCGGCCGTTAACTCGCGGCTCCCATCATATTTGTAATACGTGCGATATGCATGAATCGGAGCGGGGTGGCCATGAATTATTCGACCAGAGGGACTGGTCGGTAATACGGTTACACTGTTGTACCTACACACCATACCTCGAAATCGCGGGCGCATAATTTAAAACGCGAGCGGCGCGCGTGAGCGGAGCTATACGGCTAAAACAATTTCAGCAACTTTGCTCGACAGGCGCGAACGAGCGTGGGTGTGTGTGTGTTCGTAGGGGGGAACATTCATTCGGGCTAGTTAATAGAGTTGGAAGGGTTGATGAAAAATTTATTGGCGCGAGATGTAGCATTCGAGGGAGAAAGAAGGGGAGAAAGGAAAACTCGTAGCTCTTAACACACACGTTCTGTTTTCATAAGGGAAAGAGAGGAGGGGGGAAGGGGGGAAAGAGAAAGATTGTCCCATAAAATAATCAGGCAGTATTTTTATCGTAGATGGAGTGGATGGGGTCGGTGGCGACGGAATGCAATTCCTCGTTGAAATTCTCAAGGCGCGAGCGATAAATTCAATCGCGAGCAAACACGACTTGGCAAGAGTAGTAGTAGTCGCGGATGGAGGAGAAGGAGAAGGAGGAGGAAGAGAGAGAGGGAAGATCCGATCGTTTCCAATCTCGAGCGAAAAAACTAACACACACACATACACACACACACACACACACAAAAGCACGTGCGTTCGCGCGCACAGTACGGCTCTTCGCTCTTTTCTCTCGCTCGCTGGTTCTCTTTATTTCTTCCTTTCTGTCGCTCGGCCACGCGCTGCAAAAAGAAGTACACCAAAGAAATACACTCGCTCTTTCGAGCTATCGGACGTTGAGACAGCAGCCTCGGGGCGCAACTGCTGCAGCCACCCTTTAGCCCCCCACCCCCTCTATCCACCCTCCATTTTCTCGCTTTCACGATCTCATTCTCTCTCTCTCCTCTCGTTCACCTTCTCCTCCTACTCCTCTTTTTCGACCTTTTTCAACAATCTCCTTAGCAGATAATCTAATAATCGCAATTTACTTAGCACATATTTAAAGCTCTTTCTCACTCTCCCACTCAAGTATCCCCAGCTGCGGAAATATTAGCGAAATCTTTCTTTAACGGGACGAGATTATTCCTGCCAATGTTAGCATTAAATTTGAGTCTTGCGTAGTTCATATTAAAAGCTAATATTGAATGTCGCTGTACATTTTATATTAAATGTCAATATCAGGGAATTTTCGATATTATAATGAAGTTTCTCGCAATCTGTACTTAATAATTTGAAAATATAGTTGTCTGGGTCTATTTAACAAGTATCTACTTGATATTGACCTTAGGCTCTAGGCGTACTAATATCATGGTTTGACTGGATATTCTGTTGAGATATTACAAACTAGAGCTATTGAAATAATAAATGTCTGACCGATTTGGCATGTATCTACTTAATATTAATCCTGGTCATTGAGAGTATGTAATATGCACATGATTACGATGGCATTTAATTGAATTTGTAATTACATTGGAAATTTCATACTTTCGTAATTAAGTATCCCGTATTTTATATTACATGATTTGGAAATATAGTTAATTCATTAGATTTACTCACCTCTGCTTGATTTGGACATTGGAAGCTGAAAATATAAAATACACACAATTAAAATAATTTTAGATCAAATGTACATGAATAATATAATGCTTTTAAATTAAATTTATCTACAATCTGTACTAAAAGTATACATGTACGCATGTCTGACCAGTTCGAGCCATATCTACTTAATGTCGATACTGAACACTGGGAGTATTCAATAAGTATGTACACCATTACAGTGGCATTTAATTAAATATACATATTTAGTTTCATAAGAAATAAATGAATATACCGTAGCATTAATATTACCGTTTTGTTAAAAATTCTGTCGCAATCTGTACTAAAGTTAGAGTCTCGCCGATTTGACATATTTCTACTTAAACTTGACACTCGACCCTTGAAGTTTGTGATATAAATATAAATTTGATCATGGCTGCATTAAATTTTAAATAAATCAAAATCGAATGTTTCTCAACGTTTTTGTTTCAATATATAAAAAATTTATGAGCAAATAAATGTAGATATCAATGACTTATTTTACGCTTTTAGCATAAAACCTGTTAAACTGATCATGATAAAATTGTTTGAAAAATATGTAATTGGCCAGTTGTGACGTGATATTCGACTTTTGCATAATAGCGTGAAAATAGATTTTAACTCTGGGCGTTCGATGAGAAGCTGGCTTCCAGCGTCAAGTCAGAAAGCGGAGGGAATAAGTGTACCATATACAGAGTATTACATTTCTTCTCTGGTCTTTTGAAATAAGGCACCCCGTGTAACAGTTGTACCAAAGTGCGAAACTCATAAATAAGCCACATCGTTTGTTTTCCTGAAATTTACGTACCCGACTCTTTATTCGCAGCAGTCTTACCGAACCGCTCGGCTAATATTTCAGCAAAAATAACTACCATCCAAAGTTTTAAAAATAGGAACTTGCAGAGAGAGCGGGACGACGTGATGAAAGAAACACACACACACACAACTTGAATGCAAAAAAAAAAAAAAAGTGGGCTTTCATGAAGAAAAAAAAAAAAAAAATCCTCCAGGCGTCTATAAAATAAACGTCAGCCGCGTTAAATATTTTACGCCGGCTCTAAAAAAATATAGCCGCGTTACGTCCTCGGGGAAAAAATGTACGCGAGCAGTCCACTCATCACCCGGCGTTGCCCAGGCCGCTGCTCACACTTTTATAACCTCTACAGTCTCACCCCCTCACCCGCCCATACCATGTTTACAGAGCTATATGCACGTATTACATGCGCACCTACGTACATAATTCTCCGTCTCTCCCCAGCGATCGAAGTCACCGCCGATGCGCGGGCTCGCTAAATATCGTAATTTCATCGTGATGCCTCGGAGCTCAGCATAGTTTGAACCGCAGCTCGTAAAATATTGACAAAAAACACACCAGCAGCAGCAGCAGCAGCGCCGTTCTGCATACATACATAAATAAATAAACATAGGTACAAGCACACCCATTGCACAATAATACACCGGTATGAAGAAACTTCGTGTCGCGTGTTGGTGGTGGTGGTAGGGGGCCTTAACCTCGGGAGCACTCGCTCGAACGCGACGCCCGAGATTATCGCTCGACTTCGCCTGAGCGGGCGGCTATCGCCCCGCCACGCAACCAAAATAGCAGCCGTACGACGACGACGACGAGTTGGGGGGTCTGTCTGACGATACCATACAGTCCACCCCTCCATCCCTCTCTCTCTCTCTCTTGCTCCGTGCACTTTATCGTCGCCCTTCTGACGCACGTCCGACACATCCGACTGCACGGGCTTACGCCGCGGAGAGAGAAAGAGAGAGAGGCCAAGCGCCCGTTCGCCGTCTCTCTTTATCCGATGTCGCGCAATGGCCACCCTTCGCACACGCGCACAGCCGTGCGGTCGGTTGCTTCTTGCGTGCGTATATTATTACATTACACAGAACGACGGCGACAGATATGACGGCCCCGACGGCATGCGAGGTCATTAAACGCCTGCGACACACGTCACGCGCGACGACGCGTTATACCTATGCATATACGTATACACACCTACACCCCGTTTGGCGTGCACGTGCATGTACGTAATAGCGCCACGACGCGCTTCTCCGACTTATATCGCTGCTGCTGCTGCTGCTGCTGCTGCTGCTGCTGTAACTATAGTATGGCGAGAGGCACGTCTCGCGGGCACAGGAGCGCTCGTCGAAAATGTTACGTCCCGTGTATACAGGTGCATTCCTCCGCGAGCAGCTACACAACTACCGCACTGCTGGTCCTCGTCTTCCCCTGCATACACCTCCTTTGCCGCCACTGTTTCTTCCCCCGCCTACCCCCCCTTTGCCGCCCCCGTTTCCCCCGGGCCCCGGCCCCGCCGCTGGGAAGAAGGGGGGGGGGGGGGTAGTAGGCCCCCCCCCCCCCCCCTGGAGCTTGAATTTAACTTTGATAATTAGTTTGAAGTGAGGCTCTTGCCGCCCGCCTCTCCGCCGGCTCCGTCTTCTTCTTCTTCTCCTCTGCCTGCCTCCTCTGCAGCAGCAGCAACCTGGCCTCTTTTCCGGCGTCTCGACACTATCTTTTGTTCGGCCCTCGGAGCCCTGGAAAGCGCATTCATCCGTCTTTATTACGCTGAATTTTCCTTGAATTTTCCGTCTCGTTAATTGTTATATCGCTTTTCCCCTATTATTATTATTATCATTATTATTTTTTCTCTATTATTACTATTCATCCTCGCCATCCTGGGTTATTAGTATCATTACTGGTCTAATTGCACGTTTAACGTACAGCTCGGCGTCTAGCGCGCCGGAAAACTGAGATAATGTGATACCAAATATGATATTCAGTCGGGATAAGTCAACCCGTGAGAAATGGAGAAATATTCTCGTCACCCGGTATTTTTACAAATGTGTACAAAGACTTGGGTAAAATCAGTTTTTCAAATACATTACTTGAGTTTTCTTCGAAATTCTTTGTGTTTTTTTTTACCATACGTACATCGCGGTATCGAACAAAAAGTTTTACAGAAAACACGTATTGAATGAGAAATAAATTAAGAAAACATATGTTGCATTATTTTTCGTTAGAAAAAAATCTTGTAGTTTGCAGCGTTTATAAACACACGTAATCTTTTATACTTATGTATCATAGTGATGAAAACAAAAAATTTCATCAAAAATACGTTGCCTTGTATTTTTGAAAGAAATCTTGTGTTCCCAAGTGTCTGAAAATCTACAAAATAATCCACGCGCGCGGCTGATTCCACGAAAATTCCAATAAAAAAACCGCGCAGCGATGTCAAATCCATCCAAGTTTCGGGAACAATAAGCTTATCGTCATTGGCATCATCGTCCTTCAACAGCGATAGGATGGAAAAAAGTACGGTCCGCTTGGGTATAAGTACGAGGAATCAATGCTGGGTGCAGGCGCTCGCTCGCGTTCCCTTCCTCGACGACACTACCGATCGCTCATCCGCACCTATACGCGGTACACAGGAAATCTACGCGGGCGGAATAGAAAGAGCTCTCGCGGAGTGAAAATCTCGTCGTCGACGCCTCGACTCTTCTGCTGCACCGTCGCAGAAAAGCCAGCCAATCCTCCCCCCACACTCCTATTTCCGAGGAGCGCCTCGTACGCGCGTTATTGATACAAGAGCTCGTGGCGCGGCGAAGAATCCAATTTTTGCGCGCGCCAGCTATATACACGAGAGTATAACGGGATACCCCGGAGGCGTTTCCGGAGCGTGTGCATGCCGCGCGCACGTCATTCTGCGAAGATCGCGCGGCGCGAGGCAGCATCGACTGCGAGCTTATACGTGTTCGCTCTCGAAACGAACTTTACCGGCGAGAGATGAGAAAGAGCGGCGGCGACAATGCGATGGAGCGGGGGGGGGGCGGCGTTCCAAGACACGGAACGATTTTTTTTCTGCTCGCGCGCACCTGCTGTACTCGTGGAATATACGGACATGTGTATTTCACAAAGGGGCGCGCGCACCCATTTGTCACGTTGAATTGAAGAAACGCGTCGTCGTCATCGCCGAGGATTTCGAGAGCTATATGTATATATTTATCCCCCAGCTCGCCGGTACACACGGCATGAACTCCGCTCGGTCTTTTGTGCCGCGGATTCCGTGCGATTTTGATTTTCCCCGGATTCTCGCTCGGCTGCGCCGCGGCTTTGATATGCGCCGATTGTGCCTGTTGTACCCTGCATATATATGTACGTGTACATTCGTGCGCAGAGCGAGATGAGTGTAACCGACAGGAATGCTCAGCCGTTCTTAGGATAGCCGAGATTCTTCGTATAAAATCGCTGCGCGTCGAAATGGGAGAGGCAACGCCGCGCGATCGACGGGATCGACTATCGGAATAAAACGTTCGAACGTCGACGGATGGATTGACGAATTTTGGGCGGCGAGTGTAACGAAAATTCGTGCCACCAAGTTCATCGGGTGGTTTTTACTCAAACTGTCGATCGACGATTATTGCACCGAATAACCCAAGTACAGCGGTACGATCGAAAGCTCTAGTAGAGGTGCATGCACCCGTGCGGCATCGCACCATCGACCGAGCTGCGAGCCGAGCCGTCGCAGGGAGTAGAGCAACGAGACGGGGGCGCGGGCGGGGGGGGGGGGGGGGGGGGGGGGGGGGGGGGGGGGGGGGGGGGGGGGGGGGGGGGGGGGGGGGGGTGGAGCAGCGATCCTGCGCGTCCGAGTAGTCCGTGCCCATCCGTTCGGATGGAACGAAGGGTTCGTCGTTCGTTCGAGCGAAAACTGTTTCGGCTGTGTGTTTAGTTCCCCCTCAAGTTTATTCGACCAATTTCAATTTGCAGTGGACGACGACGACGAGTACACAGGAGAAGAGCCCTCCCCCCAACAGTGTCTTCTTCGTTGCTTCGCAGCACGATCCGCCGTTCTGTCAAACGTGTTGGCTCGGCGGTGGCTCCTCGTCTCCGTCGCGTCGCCTCAGCTGCACACAAACGGGGACGGGGAGTCACCTGCCCCTCCTCTGATGTTTGCTACTTCGTGAAAAGTTCGCGGCAGCAGCGCAAACGGGCGCTGCATCGAGCTGGATTTTTCAGGAGACTCTGCACCTTTATGAAAGTGCAACCACAGTAACAAAACTTGGGCATATGATAAAATACGATTTTGTTCAACTATTTGCAAAATTTGAGCGTGGATCACCCAAGAAATGAAAAATTAGAGTTGTTAATTTAAACGTGGTTCTTGTGAAAGACCTTGATTTTTCGGGATATCTTGATGTCGAGTGAGAACATTTGGACCGATAGCTAATGGTCGACAGAATAGATAGTAGTCTTTAAAATTAAAAAAAAAAAATAACAAATCATCGAAACTTTGAGAAAGTCATTCACGTTTCATCAGTAATTTCGTCCAGCTTATACGTTTTCAATCTGCCGTCATTACACAAGCCCACAAAATTTAATCGTTCGCTTATTAATTAATATTTTTTCATGCAGTGTTTTTGGAAAAAGGGTCCACGTCCTTTTCCTTCGATTCTTCTTACATTGTATGATTTGAACTTTCTTTGAAAAAACTTCCTAATGTTTATCAATAACTTTTATGTATCACTAGTTTTGATGCAAAGCATAACCAGCAGACGAGCTGACTGATGCATTAGTAGTAGGCGGTAATACGTACAGTCATTATTTACGTTGGGGTCAATGGAGATTAATTGATCAATTCTATGGATATCCAAAATTTTAAACAAGATCGATAACGATACTGATAATCATAACTTTTTAATCGATACTATATTTAAAAAAAGACTCAATTATTTTGGTCGCATTATTAATGGTCGTTACATACATACACAGATTATTTCACGAAAAACGGGATATGTTAGTGTGTGAAATAGGATATTAAAAATTTAGTGTTTCGAATTTTTAATTTGTTTTTCTACGTTCTGTAGGGTTCAAAATGACTGGAAACTTTTCGGCCCAGCGCTACAGTGATTTTTAGAAAACTCATGCTCATTTAAATAGCATTTTTGAAAAACTTGAAAAATTAATTACCGTAACAGTACTTTTTTTACGATTCTGAAGTTAAAAATAGGAATTTTTTAACGAAATTTAGTTCAATACATGTGCACACCATAAGCCTTCGTACACTATACTCATCTTGTTGATGATTTAAAATACCTCCGAGATACGGGGAATTACGGTGATGACCGCTTGTTTTAGTCAGAACTCTCTGTGTTCACTATGACACTACGACTAGCCACGTTTGAATTTATAGTTGAAAAAAATTAGGCGATATTTTTCTTCACTCTGCTGTACAAAATGGTAAAATCAAAATCTCAAATAATAAAC
Organism: Copidosoma aretas; assembly: GCA_030522625.1. Classification (NCBI taxonomy): domain Eukaryota; kingdom Metazoa; phylum Arthropoda; class Insecta; order Hymenoptera; family Encyrtidae; genus Copidosoma; species Copidosoma aretas. The sequence goes on along the minus strand of JAPYYV010030928.1, from coordinate 10,645 downwards.
TACTTGGCCCTATTGAATTATTTGTCTCGTGCAATTCAAAAGTGTCAAAACTAGGCTTTACAATAACTGGAACGCCTTGTACAATTTCGAAAATTTTTTCATCGTCTTAAACTACAAAAAAGGTGCTAGGCGGTTAAGATTTTTAGAAAATATCGCTTAAAAATTAAAAAGTTAACACAAAAGCAGTATAAACTACTAAAAATGATAGTTGAAAGTTTTAAAAGGGCACGAGTTCCGTTTCCGTGGGCACATTACCGACAGAAAATAGCACAGAAGCACCTCGCGGGTGTGTGGCTGGTGGTATGCCCACGAAAACGGTAACTCTCCCCAATGAAGAATATGAAGATATTGTTACAATATAACTTATTATTTTATTACATTATATAGGTATACGTTATGAAAAACTACTCCATTTAAGTTTCAAGTGTAAGATAAGTCTACTCACAAAACATAATTTCCTTACTTCTTTCTCTGTTGTTGATCGCTCACTGCTCAGTATAATACGTGTTCACTCGACGACTGACTAATTCACACTGTTGTTGACTCATGAGGTGAGCTGCACAGCTCATTGCGCAGTATAGAACGCGCAGCTCTGCTAGGTCACTGACCACTGACTGACTCACTCAGCTGACTAAGCTCACCTGATGTGTTGTTTTCAGTGTGAGTTAGTCATTCATCGAGTGAACACGTATTATTCCGAGCAGTAAGCGATCATCAATGGAGTAAGAAATAAGGAGATTATGTTTCGTGAGTAGACTTATCGTACACTTAAAACTGAAATACAGTAGTTTTTAATAACGTATACGTATATAATGCCATTTTTCCTACTTCGGGCGTTTTTGAGAGGCTGGTGCGCCCTCGGTAAGGAAAAACAGTGTCCGCCACTCAAGTGCGATCCAACCAGGGCTACGTTGCGGACCCTCGGGCCTGCTTCGCAGGACCCTCGGGCCGCAAAATCGCCCTTGAGGCGATCACACTTTTGTGACGAAAACTACTATTATTATATAATAAGTAATACAAGTAACACAATAATAGTAATGTATGCATGGTAAATTTAATAATTTCACTACACGATATGTATATGAGTCATTTTACGAAAAACAGGATATTTTAGTGGGTAAAAAGGATTTTCAAATGTTTGTGTTTAGAGTTTAAGTATTTATTATTTCTTCTACATTACGTGAGGTCCAAATTATCCGAAAACTTTTGACCCTGCTCTATTGTCATTTTAAGAAAACCCGTGTTAATTTAAATTGGATTTAAAAAAAACTTTAAATAAGCATTTCGATAAAGAATAACATGTCTGTCATTGCCGTAAGTTTACTTTTTTGTAAATTCTGAAGCCCAAAATAGGAATTTTTCAACGAAATTTCGTTTGGTACATATGCATACCATAATCCGTCGTACACTATAATTACCTCATCGATAATTTGAAATACCTCCAGAACTCTTTATATTCACGATGACACACGACTAGTCGCATTAGGATTACTAGTTGAAAAAAATTGGTATGCATGTTAGTTCGCTCTTCCATACAAAATGGTCAAATCCAAATCTCAAAGAATGGACCACTTGGCCCTATTAAATCATTTGTCTCGTGCATATCAAAAGTCTTAAAACTAGGCTTCACGATTGGAATGCCTTGTACAATTTCAAGAATTCTTTTCATCGTCCTAAACGACTAGAAAAGGTGCTAGACGGTTCAGATTATTGGAAAATACATTTGCAAAAATCAAAAAGTTAACACATAAGCATTATACACCGCTAAAAATGAACATTTTAAATGCTTCGCATTACGGTAATGACATTTTCGCCTGTTTTTTCCGTCCTACGGCCACGGTAATTATTTTTGCGACTTGATTTCAAAAGGGCTATCTAGAGAAGATTAGTTTACACGGTTTAAAAAATTTTTTGGCTCTAAATAATAAAATGCGTTGTTTACAAACATCGGCTTGATGAAATATCGCAGTTTTTGTGAAATGACCCGTATACATATCCAAACAAAATTTCGACTCGTGCAGTTGATGCAGAGCCTCCTTAAAAATGCGCCATCCTCACCGCCCCTTGCTGCTGAAGTGCGCATACATTTTGCGTGGGTGCGTTGATTGCGGCAAAAATTCACGGAGGACGTGGTTTTTTTATTTATCGTCCAGCCCCCGCATCGGGAGACGAGTTTTTCGGTGGTTTTGCGAAAATTACACCATCCGGTTTTTTCAACCGCTCGTTGTATTAATTATTCAAACACCCGTTGTTCATGATTGTTATCGTTGCTATTTTCGCGTTACACGCGGGTATATAATAACAACTCGCGCGCCCCCCTCCCCACGCCCAGCAGGAATGCAGCCCGCTGGAATACTCCCAGCGGCTGATGGCCTGAATATTTATAATGCCATTTTAATTAACGAGAAAATTCCCCGCGCGCGCTCGAGCAGCAATAATAATAATGATACCAATATTGTTTTTGTTGTTGTTGTTGTTGTTGTTGCTTGCGCCACAGGTAGAGAGGCCACATGAGCAGGGAACCCCCAATTGTATTATTTCGCGCACACACAACAACAACGTAGCGACGAGGAATTTAAAAGACGCGAATCAGCCCAGCGACGAGTATGGGTATTAAATAATAACGCACGTTTACGGGGTAGGGGTGTACAGCGTCTGCTCACGTACGCAAAGGGTGGGCATGTATGTAGGGTGTATCACGCGCGACTACTCCGCGTAGCCGAGCGAGGATTATACAGGAGCACAAACGGAAGGGGCCGCGATACGTGGGTACGACGACGTGGGCGCACTGCAGAAGCCATTTTTACACACCGTAGGAGAGCCAGTGGAGCATTGATCCTGGAGCGCGCGGCGCTCTTTGTTCCCGAGCCGTAGCTTCATCTCTTTCTTCCACATCCCTGTTGGACCACCCACACTGTATTACGAGGCAGTAACACACACCGAGACAGACGAAGAAGGAGGGGGGGGGGGTGGGGGGTGGTAGGTGCTGGCTGATTTAACGAGGAATTGTGGAGCGATAATACATCACCACTCTCACGCACACTGAAATACCGCAATGGCGCTGGGCTGGCTAACGGGGGAGCTGCTACTGCTGCTGCTGGTAGCACGATAGCTCGTATAATATTGTTGAAAGGCCCGTCGCCGCAACAATGTATACGAGCGACAATCGACAAACTCTCTGCCCCCACACCCTTCCCTTCCTCCTTCTCCCGCATCGCTCCACGTTCTTGTCGTTCGTATACTACTACCACTGTTGGTGGTGGTGCTGGTGGTGGTGGTGGTGGTGGTTGGCGAAAAATCGAGGGTGACGATACGGAAGACACGTACAACATTTTCTATACAAAACAACAAAAAAAGGCAGATATACACACCCACAGATGTGCGGGCGCGGAAAGAGCGGAGTATACGTATGTATAGGGGAGACAATGGAGCAGAGCGCGCGGTTAATTCCGTCCGCAGATGGCGGGGCGGGGGGGGGGGGGGGGGAAATGGGGGCAGAGATCTGTCCCCGGGCGTGGGGGCGGGTGGGAGGGAGGAAAGGGGCGACCCCGGCGCCCCCCCCCCCCCCCCCCCCTCGTTCCACCTACCAGGGGTGAACCGGGGGAGGGAAAGAGTTTTACGTACGAATATAGGGAAACACGAGACGAGGGGGGGAGGAGGTATCCGAGCTGCATTTGTCAACCGTCGATGCGTGAAATTGGCGAATGCGACTTCCACCCTCGGGCCTAGTGGTGTATAATGTACCTATGCGACGACGACGACGACGACGACGACGACAACGAGTGTATTGGAGACTATACGTATAAACCTATACACTACGACGTGTGTGCGTGTGTGTTCGGATGCTCGAGCGGATTCACGCTTGTTATGCCGAATTATGGCGGGCTCGTTAAATCTCGAGGCGTGTAAATGAGGATTGCACGATCGCGGGGGTGGGGGGTCGGGAAGGGGAGAGATGTCTATTGGGGTTTCAACGGCGCGCAGCTTGGTTCTCTTTCGATTGAATTGTTTTCTTTTTTCTTTTCTCCCCCCTCGTGCTTTCAGCTCGCGGGGCTTACAGTGCTTAATTGAATGTTCTCGTCGGATTTTTCACCATTGCTATCATAATGTTACGTAACAGTACGCATGTTATTTCAATTGCGTATGAAAATGTGTCGGATAAAGATCGGACGATA
>JAPYYV010030927.1:0-10516 GCA_030522625.1 Copidosoma aretas | reverse complement strand
GGGGGCCGGGCGCGCCGGGCGGCGGGGCGGGCGGGGGGGGGGGGGGGTTCGCGCGCGGGCGTGACGCGCCGCTGCTGGTGACGTAGCGCCAGGCTGGAGTACAGGGGGGAATCGAGGGGATGGCCGATGAGATTTTCCAAAATATCGGGCACGCGACCCGTCGATTCTGCAGGTGGATACTGCTACCCGCTCGCGTTGTTTTGATTTCAGCGGGTACGACACGGGCTCTGCTACGTGACACGCTGAATTTTCATTGTCGTTCCTCGACACGGTCCGGACGAGGATTTTTCGAACAACCCGTGCATCGATCCCAAGTGCCCCTCACAGGTCTCGGAAGGTCTAGGATCGGTGCCTGTGTTCCGAGTTATGCTGGTCAAAAGTTCGAACGCAATGCTGTCGAAGCGACGTGTTTTTTTTTTCCTCTCGACTGTAATGATCCGCATCGTACTGGTACATTTCAATTGAATATTTTAAATGTTCATGCTTGGTGGAGCATGTGAACTGTCCAGCACTTTTCACAAATGTTTAAAACGTAAAAGACGATAAGAACGGCTTTTAAACCAAATCTGTGTGCATGGACATGAAATACGCGTATAATGATAGTCATTACCTCGTGTGTCCTTTTGTGTTTATTGTTCGCCATTAGTGCTTGCCGAGACAAGACAAGACCAAGATTCTGGACTTGAAAAAGAGTAAAAGTCCAAGTCTCGCCTTGGTCTTGTCTTGGTCCTGACTTTAAATTCTTGGTCTTGGTCCAAAACGATATTAAATATTATGCAGCGCAGGAAAATCTATTTATTTAGATAAAATTGTACGATGAATATGGATTTAAGTAAAGCATTAAATTTTATTACAAAATACTGGTTACAATAATATTAAAGAGAAATAAGTTTTTATGTACTATACAAAAAATCAATGTCGAATGTAAAATTTTTTAAACTGTATTTTGCCCAATAGTGCAGACAAACCAAGGCCTGAAATGTATCATCGTTTAATGAATTTCATTGAATACTAAAAATGTCTCTCGCAATCTTCGACAATGTAGGATATATACTAGCATGAACCTTCCACCACCCAAAACGTTGAATCTCTCAATTTGCTCGGTAGTGTACTCAAAAAAGTTTTTCCAATTTATGGTTTTTGGTACCGGTTTTCATCACTTTCTTCAACTTTACACTGTAACTTCTCGATCACCATCGGACTCACGTCGTTTGCGTTTATTAGCTCTAGCACTGACGACATTTTCACAACAAAGCCACGACACCACTGAGTGAGCTAGTGGACAATCGGTTTACTACATCGATCACGCGTGGCTTTGAGCTGGCAGGCCCCCACCCTCCCCCCAATCAAGACATCAAGACAAGACCGACTTACAGTCTTGGTCTGGGAAAACTGAAGAGTTTCAGTCTTGTCTTGATATTGCCTTGACTCCGAGGCAAGACCAAGAGAAAATCTTGTTTCTCGGCAAGCACACTATTCTCCATAAAAGGGTGTATTTTTTTTTCAACTCCGCCGAAAAGCTTCGAGAACCTGCAATGGTTTGCCTTCCCTGAAATTTCGATCCGTACAGGATCCGTCGCCTACTGTTTTTATTCTCCGGCCCAACTCCCCCCCCCGGGGAAAAACAAAAAGACCCAAAACGCAGCGCGAGCGCCATCCTACTCCGGGCGCGTCGCCCGCGTGCGCCGGGCAAAGGTCGCGGGATGTATTTCTACGGCGAGAGAGACGCAGCTAGGAAGAGGGAGGGGGGGGGGGCTCGGCGAAAATAGCGCGCGCGTGTCCCTCGGCTGGTCGCGCGCGCTCTGGCCCGCGCGCGAACTTGATTCTTATTTTCGGCCCATTGTCACGCGCGCGCTCTCTCTCTCTCCGGGGCGTTTCGGAGCTCGGCGGTGGAAGAGCTCTCCTCCCAACGAAAATAATCCCTCGGCGATGCTCTTGCCTCCGCGGTGATGGTGGTGGGTTCCCCCCCCCCCCCCCCCCGCCCTTCCCTGGGGGCCAGGCCCCCGGCCCCCCCCCCCCCGCTCGCTTTGCCTTTGGTCAAGTTCACGCGGCCGGTGCGCGGGGCTGTCGCGCTCTGTTCGACGCGCGTCGCGTGGATGTCGGATGATGATCGTGATTATTCTCACCGAATAGAACGACGATTCCACGAGGGAGCCGATCGGATCGTTTTAGAATGATTGATGAAAATGATTTTCTATTTTTTTGCGGAATCGATCGAGACGCCTGAGAATGAGAAACAAATAAACAAATAATTGTGCAACAGGGGAGGAAAAAGCGGCTCGGCAAGATTCGCGAGACGACGAGCGGGAGGGAGGGAAAAAAAGTTCTCGCGAATGATTCACGGTGGGCTGCGTTTTTCGAACGCCCGGCTGGCACCGAGCGTCGGTTAAGATCGATGCGCACTCGGCGGTGGTGGTGGTGGTGGTGGACGAGCTTTCAACAACAGCGACGCAGTATAGGGTACACGGTTGCGTCGACGACGCTGAGCACAAGTTGCACAAGTTTCGCCGGCGTTTTCGCCAGAATGACCAAATCGACCCGTGAATGCGTGTCGTTGCGTGGCTTCGTTGTGACGCGTTATTTTTCTTTTTTTTTTTTTTTTGTCTTTTCGAGGAACACGTGTGTAGGAACGGTTTTGCTCGCTTTTGCGTCACGGGCGAATATAGTGGCACTCGAGGACAATAAATTTAGAAATGAGGGATTTCTCGAACCGGCTAAAAATACAACGCGCGCCTCGTGCGTTTTCATTTCCATCTTGATCGCGAAAAATTTGGCGCGGGCTTAACAGCGAGCGGCCAGTGCTTTGTGGAGCCTTCCCGATTTTTTTTTTATTTATTACTATTTTTTTTCAGTACCATGTACATTAAGATTTACTTTGATGAATCTTACGATACTCGTGATACAAATGTCTGCGAAATTGTTCTCTTTCATAACAAATATTGTCGTTTCAATAACTGAAACTCAATCATTCCAAAATTCAACCTCAATCACATTAATGTTTACCATCAATAAGCTTTTATTTAATTTGCTTCATCTGTCGTTGTATCAGTGGAGGGATAGGGTAAATATTGCCAATTATATTTAACCTACTTCCAAATGTGTGGGAAAATTTTTTTTTTTAAACACTTTTACAGACGATAGTTTACATATAGTGCAAACATATTCTACTAATTTTTTATTGAACACTTGTGAATTGAAAATGATGGAATTCGAATTCAGGTCAGGTTAGGTCACTTTCGATTCTTCATCCATCAATGGCTCGTCTCACCTCACTCGACTGTTTCTACTTAGTTTTATCAAATTTCTCAAGTAGTTGATAGCTCGTCTTACCCCAGTCGACTGTTTCTACTTGACGTTTTGCGAACGATGGACTTTTTGAGGTCAACATAAAATAATAACCAACATAAAATATAAATTACAAAAAAATTATTAAGGCTTTTATTAATTATCTAAAAAGCAAAGAGTAACTTTTATTGTCTACGTAATTGATAAAAGCGACTTTGCTCATAACGCGTGTTGTTATGCAATGACTCCGTCATTTATCAATCATACTTTTAAACATGATTGAGAAATGTTCGAAATCAGCTACTGGTTCGTGCATATCCATAACATTATTGTTGCATTTATTCATTAAAATCAATCGATACTTTGATCTTATTCAAAGAATTTTTGTTCCTTATAATACGCACTAAAGTCCATGCACTTGACAATTCTGCAGGCAAATCGAAATCCAAGAATTTTTCAGGCGATACCGAGTTCCCAAATTTGTTTGAAAAGTGTCTCAAAGTGCTCCACTTCTTGACGCATTAAAAAATTTAGAAATCCTCAAATTACAACTTCCCAATTAAAATTCTTATCATGCACATATTCAGCGTTCAACACCAACCCAAGCCGAAAAACATGTCTCGCATCGCGTGGCCCAATCGAACGAAACCCCAACCCACCGAAAAAAAAAAAACGGCCCCCAGAAAAAACCCCTAAACCGCCCCCCCCCCCCCCCCAAGCGTCCCCTACAAACACGCGTCCCAAAGAGAGCGCCCTCCGCAGCCTCTTCCTCCCCCCCCTTCGCGTTTAGCTCTTCACAGCCAACTCTCTCGCACAAGAGCCCGGCGACGAAAAAAGAGGCTCTCCAGAAGCGCATCCACGGCCCGCGTTTACGCGGCCGGCACTCCTCGAGGGCAGACCGCCCGAGACGAGACGCCGGCGACGAGAGAAGGAGGCTCGACGATGAGCGCGCGCATCGTACGGCCCTCGCGAGGGAGGAGAAGAGGTTCCGGGTAACAACGGGCCTCCGGTGCTCGCTCGGCGAGAATCGCGCGCGGAAGACGGGTNCTGGGCTTTGTCTCGCGAAACTGGCGCTCTTCCGCGCGTGATGGGCGGCGCGCACAAAGGCTGGAATATGCATCGTGCGGAGCGCGAGTGGTCGGGATGCGCGAGCGGTTGTCCGTGTCATCCGGTATCGCGCGCCCGGGCGCTTGCGCCGCGTCTTCGACCCCTCGGGTGTGTTGTTCGGCCGGGGCGGGGGCGGTCGAGGGGCTGGTGCCTTTGTTGTGACGGAGTTTTCTGTACGGTGGAACCCTGGTTTTTTTTTTGGGGGGGGGGGGGGGATTTCGGGGTATAGAGTCGTGGCGCGCGAAAGCTCTCGTCGTATTTGGAAAAAACCTTTTTTTTCTCAGCGGTCAGCAAATTTTTGCCATTTTCGATGTGTATATTGTACACGGGTGTGCGATGAAGCTTTGCAAAAGTGTTTATCGCGCAAACTGTGAGCATGTTTTCGTCATCTGTTCTCGAATCTCGGACGCGGAAGATTGAAGTGTACTCGCCAAGGTTCACGTGTCGAGGATTGTAATGAAGCAGAGAGCTCTCTCTCGAAACGGTACCTACAAGAGGCATCATTAGGCTGTTTTATCCGGCACTGTATCACACATTTTGCGATGAAGAGCTCTTTGGAGCATGGGGTGAAGAGCAGGTTTCTTAGAGTGTCGGTATTTTTGTACACTTTTAGTTAACTTTTTTTTCTGCCTGTGTCAGCGGTAGAATGGGTGCGACTTTTCGTCGATGGCTCGTCTGACCACACTCGACTGTTTCTACTTAGCTCTGCGGGTGACGGACTCTTCGAGTACAATTATGTCTGAAAATTCTAAATCAAAACAAAATTTTTGACTGTGAGAAAATGTTTTTAGTAATGAACAAGAGAACATATAAAATAATCATTTACACTACACGTGGTACATTTAGGATAATTTTTTTTTACATTCGTGTTAATTAACTAGAGCGTTTTTCTTTTAAGTTTTTCGTTTTCCCTCGAATTTCGTAACGGCATTACAGTGTCATTCTGAGAGTAACTGCAATAGTCCAAAGAGATGTAACCTTTGATTTTATTTTATTCATGAACACAGAGAGCCGTAATGCTGGCATAGCACTACCAAATTCGAGCGGAAAACATGTCTAATAAGAAGATAGCTTTTTGCGTTTGGACTACGGATGCTTGTAGTTATTTTTTCTCGAGAATCAGAAACGCGAATCCATTTTTTTTTGTCTTTAGACATCACCGCTATACCGGTATAACAGTCCTGTACTCGTAAATAAACTTCAAACAGAGAGAGAGAGAGAGAGTTACGAGGGTTGAGCTCAACTTGCAACGAAAGTACCTCGGTAACAAAAGTACTCACAAGATCTTTACGAGCATGTTTTTACTTATTTACTTCTTTTACTTTCAACTTTTCGGGCGTAATTTTTATCCACTATTGAACAATACAGTACACAGTATGATTGGCCTGTATAGCTTAAGAGTAGCTCATCATCGGTAAAGTCAAGTAGATGCAGGCGAGTGAGGTAAGACGAGGAATCCATGGACATTAATATTCTGGTTTCATACTTGGAATTTGTCACTTTTTATTCGCAAGAACTAATTCACACGTATACACTGCAAGTATTTCCAGCAAATGTCATTTCGCTGCCCGCGGAGATTCGGTACCCGCTAAACGAAAGCGCATAGATATTTTTCCCCTTTTTTTTCATATACATGCTGATGATTCAGTACTTGACTCTCGAAATTCAGACTGAGGCTCTCCAAATACATCTGAAAACCAATGAATATCCTCTAGGACATAAACCATCAACGCTGCCGGGACGAAAAGCCCGTCCACGCTGAAAAAGCTCACGCCCGTGGCACCACCGCCGCGCGAAAAGAAGCTGTGAATAAGTGATTCCTCAATCGCGTATGCTCGAGTCTTCCTCGAAGGGACGAAACATCGAGATCCGCATCCCCCGTAGGCTATCCCGATTTTCTCGTAAATGCATTCCCCCCCGGGGGGGGGGATGCCCATTGCAAAAATACCCGCAGAACCGGGACACACCGTATCCTGAGTCGCAAGCTCATCGGACTATCCTCCGACCCCATGACCGTGCGACACCCGATTCCCGCACGAAACCCACCCTGTACGTACCCCGAGTAACGCAATGCCAGCCACCTCCCCGTCGCACTCCCATTCACCAACTCGCTCGCTCGCCCCCGCGGCCCCCGATACGCGCGCGCACCTATATCAGCGACCCACGAATCAATTTCACCTGCACCCGTACGTCCGCGTAGGATGTATAAATCGTCCGGCATACGTGTGTGAAATATGGTACAGCAGCAGCACCCAACTCAGCCCCGAGAGCGCGCGACCCCGTGAGGCTACCCGCCTATCTATACATCACAGAAGGCGGCCGGGGGCGGGGGGGGATTGCGCGCGGCGTCCTCGTGCGGTATATAGTCACACTTATACATACGTATACAGACACGAGGGGGGGGGGGGCCGCGGGAGCTTGCGCGCTCGAGCGCCACCAGCCAGCCAGCCGTGCCCCTCGTCGCTATCTAGGCCAGTAGTCCTCCGCCCTTTCGGCTGGTGTCTCCTCGCGCGCGCACCGACCTCGCACACGCGTGTGCGCAACAACGGAGCTCCGTCGCGCGCGCGCGCCCGAGACCAGGACGCGCCGTGCCCCAGTTGTGCGCGTGCACGCGGGTAACACCGGCATGTCGCCCGAGCTGGCAGGAGCCGACGCCGACGCGGGCCCCGGGCCGGTCCCCCGCTGCTGACCGACGGCGCGGACTGGCGACGCCCGCGGTTCGGCCGAGCCCGCTGAGCGACCGGCGGCCTGGAGCGCGCACAAAGTAAGATCGGGCACGTCGCTGTTGGATATGGCTTTTTTCGTTTCTTCGGCCGTCGTCCCGTTGCACGCGGGAGTGGCCCGGGTCGAGTCTCGCGGGCGGAGTCGTGCGAGCGGGGAGCGCGAGGAGGTTACGCAACGGGGGGGATGCTGGTTTGCGGACGGGGGCGGTGCGTTTTTACGTAATGGCACACTGTTGCCGCTCGGTACATCGACGAGCCCCGCTGTTCTTTTCGGCTACTCGCGGGCACACGGGGTAAGAACGGCACTGGGCGGTGATTTTTTTTTCCCCCCCTCCACCTCCAGCGGTGCGCGTTGAGAGTGGGGAAAGGGGGGGATCGAAGGATAAAGTGTACTCCTCGAGACTGTGCGGCGCTATTGTTGCGGGAACGTCGATCGCTGTGGCGCGAGAGGCGAGGTGCAACGCGCAATTTCTTCGCAGAGCGTCGTTACGTTGGTATGGAATACAACAACGATCGCGCCCAAGTCCGGTGAGAAGGGGAGGTCAAAGTGCACGCGCGACTACGCCAGGGGATCCTTTGGCGCTGTGGGGGGGGGGGGGGTTAAATTTTCAAACGGAACGTGTTTCGTTGCCAGCGAGTTCGGCGTCTGCTCGCGCACGTAAGCTGCCATGAATCTTTCATCGATGTGACTCGGCGAATTCGGAATCGAACGGCTCGCGAGTAATGCGGAGGCTGAAATTTTTTCGGAACAATTTACGACCGTCGCGTGTGCCTTTTGCTCACGATTTTGGTTGTTTCTTTTTTTCTTTTCAATCGTGATGTTTTTAAGGTGTTTTTTTTGTATCACGTAATAAAATATCATGTGGGTGCCAAGAGTTGAAGTGATTGCATGGAAGAAGCTACCGTGTGAAAATCAGTGTGATCGAACAGATCGCACTTTTTAGACGCGACTATAATCAGGGTATATATACATATATACGTACAATTTGTTACATGATTTCATTTTTGTATTTTTTAGTTTTAATTTTCATTTAGCAATAAGGAACTTACTTTTCTCGCTCCAACTAAAAGACGCATAGTGGACAGAAAATCAAATGAATAAGTAGTCCATGCGTTACTAAAAAAAAAAACGCTTGGCCACGGCGACTAATGCCTGCGATTTGATATTTTGTTCCAACGTACTCGCATCATACACTGATGATTGTTCAACAAATAAATTCACAGTGTATTTGACTATTAGTCTAAATAGTCCATTGTCTTCAATATTAAGTAGAAACAGTCGAGTAAGGTCAGACGGGACACCGAGGGGCTGGCAAATATTATAAGTGTTCCAGTCTGATCTGTATTTCAATTTTTTAATTCATAAGTGTTTGAAAGAAATTTGGTGCAGGGCGCCGACCGTACGTTTTCGTTATACAATGCGTTCTGGAAGAAACTTTTCTTTCAATATGCCGTGTTTCAAGCGGTTATATCACACATACTTAACAAACGTGTTGCAGTTGTACCCGAATCCGAACAATAGGGGTTCAAGTTGGCACCATAAAGACCTGTCATGATGCTTTCAGATGCTTTCACCATCAAGTCCAAAATTTTAATTTCGAAATTCCACCTGACTTTTGGTCAATTTACAAGCTTTTGCGCCAATCATCAAAGTTTCTCCGTCCATAAAAACAAAAAAAAGAAAAATAGCCAACCTCCCAGGATTGCTCAACCTCGTTCGCTTATCCCCTTCTCATCGGCACTACTGTATACACGCATACGTATACAAAGAGATATTCCTTCCGGCTCTCAATAGGTCTCCCGGCGAGCTTCCTTCAAAAGCCCTCCATTCGGCCGGGACTCTTTGTTTTCCAAACCCGAGCGTATAGCTTTCGTTCTCATTCGGCTTGTATATTGATTGGCGGCAGCTCGCGGAATCTGCCCGCTTACTCCGAAACGATTGGGTTGAGTGTCAGTGGCACGCGCGAAGATAAATCGTTGGCACGGAGGCCAGGGGATCGGTTGGCTCGCGTTTTCTCCCCTGGACGTTGAATCCCATCGTGCCGTTGCGAGAGAAGATTGCGAAGAGCGTTTTGATGGATGGTGTGCGAAATTACGGGGATGGAGTCGATTGATTTCCGGATGAGCGGGGATTAGCGGAGGGCGCGTTGGCAACGCTGATGCAAAGGGTCGTTTTGGATTTTTTTGACGGGCGAGCAAGTGCGACTGTGTGCAGTTGTCGGGGGTTTTTTCGTTCAAGACACAAGTAATTTTAGAACCACGTGCCAGAGACCGTGCGGGTATTTTAGTTCGAAGTACTTGAAATACAAAAAGTTCAAGAATAAGTGACGATTAGCGGGCAATTATTTGGCAAGCATTTGTAGTTTTTAACAGCTGGCAAATATGCGGTCCAATGTTTTTTTTGGTCTTTAAAATTTTAGTAGAAGCGCGGTAAATCTGTGTTCTAATATGAAACCGAAAACTGATCGATGGTGTAAATATCAGATCGAAACCCAACATTTATGAAAAATGTTCATGCGTGCGTATGTGTACCTGAAGACACGTGCGTATGTCTACCTGAAGACACTTATGCACTCAGCTGTGTCTGGGGAGCCCCTTTAATTGCTTTTGATCGTTCGGGGGCAAATTATTTGTTTTCTTCCCCCCCCCCCATATTGGCTCAAAATAGAATCTCACTTATACCGGGACCATTTATTTTTAGCATACGCTTTTCTTCGTTTTTGAGAATATTAAAAAATTTGTAATGAATTTTCACCAGATTTTTGTCGTAGTAACTTCCAACGACAAGTATTTATAAAACAAAAAATTTCCATCTCATACCATAATTTGCCTTTGTCACAAAGAGAAACGGATTTAAAATACAAATAAATGAAACGATGAAAACTTAGACATCAGAATTATTAATACAAATACAAATTGTAAGAAAGTAGCGGTTAACAAGATTTTGAGGTAGCTTTGTGCCAAGTCACGACAGCCGTTTTTGTAATGAAATCCGAACAAGTCCTATCAGCAGATCAGTACCCAACATTTAAAAATTAGATTTGATCGAAAGTAGAGGCTATAACAAACCACAGTACTCGCAAACCATACACTCCATGGAATTCCATGAAAAATTGATAAAAAAAAGTTATGTCAGAATTCTTGCGATCAGAAAAAGTTCATCAATAACCGCAATCGATCGATTCCACCGTTCGTTCCATGTCTTTTCCCATTAAAAAGTTTCAATCGTTCATTCATCCCAACAACAATCGAACGCTCATCAAAAACCCTCCGCTTCACCCAATAACCCCAAGCTCAAATCCAAACTCAAATTACCGTCAAGTCAAAAACAAGCAATCATCCGATCGATAAAGAAGCCACTCTCCCCCCCCCCCCCCCCCCCCCCCCCCCCCACACCAACC
>JAPYYV010030917.1:0-14507 GCA_030522625.1 Copidosoma aretas | reverse complement strand
AAAAAAAAAAAAAAAAAAAAAAAAAAAAAAAACAAAAAAAAAAAAAAAAAAAAAAAAAAAAAAAAAAAAAAAAAAAAAAAAAAAAGACACACGAATCGCAAGGGGGATATTTTCCTCGAATTCAACCAAATCACCAGCTGCCTATAGATCCCCATCGAGAGAAAGCGAGAGGTAGACAGAGCCAAGGCTGGAAGAATTCGCTTGCTGATCCGCTCGCAAACAAAAGCGGAAAATCCTCTTTGAGCGCCGACTTTGAATCCGATCTTATTTTTCTCCTCCCCCCGGCAGCCACTCGGATCGTCTTTTCCGACTCTTCCTTTCCGTCCCAACCTCAGCCCCGGCGTCTCCCAGGAATATCAATTTCATAATCCCATAAACTCTCGGGGGATAAAACTTGAGTATTTTAATTAAAAAAGTAGAAAAAAAGCAAGCACGCGTCCGCAAAAAATGACAATAATCCGCGAGCGCGAATAATATGACGTTCGTCGAGGTAAACAAATATATCTCCCGAAAGGCGGGCGAACTCGGAACGCGATAACTCACCGGGAAATAATTAAAGAAAATAATACCCCACGCTCGCGCTCGTAAACACAGTGGCGGGGAAGGGAGCGGCGGGGGGGGGGGGGGTAAGGTGAAAGAGATGACGAAAGTTTCGCGCGCTCGAAATTCAATTAGAGCTTTCCGCCGATTCGGCCGAATTTCCGGGACCGACTCTCCCGCGCGACAACAGCCCACTTTCACAAAAACTTCCTCCCTCCTGCCCCGTCCGGGAGGGGACTCGAGCGTAAAATTCCGCCGCGGCCCGACACTCTGCGGCAACTCCATTAAGCCATTCGAGCTAATTTCGATCGCGACTGCGCATAAGTTCTCACGCGGAAGCAGTAAAAGGACATAGCAGCGGAGGTGGGCAGAAAAAAAATGTGTGCAGCAGACGGGTCGTTGCTCCCCTTTTCTCTCCGGCGCGTAGCTCTGGATGAGAGCGCAGCGGCTGACGTGGCAAACCAGCGGAGGAGGAGCTTCCCCGCCGAGCGTTTAACGGCTCATTACCATCATCGACAGGTTCTTGGCAACTTCTGTCCGTCCTTCTCCTTCGCTGCCGTTTGTACAGAGCCGCGCTCTGGCCTATTTTAATTTCCAATTGCCCTGAATAATTATAACTCTGGAGGGAAGGGGATGGGATACTGTTTTACCGCCGACCGCTCGCAGTTTTCGGGAAAAGTTTCGCCGACAGCGGAGAGTTATGCCGATTGCTTGCAAATTCGGGTGTATCGATGTAATTGCGCTTTAAGTGGTACGAGTCAGCCTGCGGTCGGACGTAATGGAAACAGGTGCGGCTTAAATTAACGTGATCACGCAATGGTGCACATCGATGTCAGTGAAATATGTGGCAGGTTTATGAGCGAAGCATCAGCGAACGAAGGGAATAAAAACGACTTTGTTACAGCGTTCTCCGGGAAAAGTGTATCGCAAAAATTTGGGCGGAATTTCCGGTGAAGATGGAAACGAGGGCGATCGGGAGATATTCACGCGCGCAGCGAGGTCGCGGATGATTATTAAATAACATCCTCGAACATTTTCGTGATAAAATTCCGACCCGTACTGCTCTGTGTATTTTACAAAAATGTGTTTTACGCAGGTAGAGAATGTGAGGGCTGACATTTTTTGCACGGTAATCCAATAGAATTTTCAATGAGGAGCCAGAACGAAACGGGCCAACGTATCCTGCCAAATTTTCCACTCCCGTCGTAAATGCATTAACGCGTAAAGTTTTTCGGGTAACGACGCTAAAACCGCCTCGTCGCGTCACGCGAACGCATCTATTATGGTATTTTCATATTTTACCAAATGGAGTGCATTGGAGTACCGCATCTCGAATGTCCAAGTGACGTTGGCGACGATAATGCGAAGCGAAATCATCGAGGTGCGTGATAATCGAGTGCGAGAGTTTGCGTGCTGCTGTGCTAATAGCAACGATATATGGAGAACAACAATAATGACAACAATGGCACTTTAATCGGACACGCTATGCGCTAAAATTTGCTGCCGCACATCAAAGGCATAATGGATGCTCGAAAGCCGCGTGATCGACGTTACTTATTAGAATATTGTACATATATAAAGAGCTTTGCAGTGAAATAGCTCGCGCGCGTTTCAATGGAAGATTTAGTATGCGTGCATAGATGTATACGAGAGTCGATTTTACGCGTCGCTGCTGATGGCGCTTTTCGAAGTATCCAAATTGTTCAAACGAAATGCCTGCTGCTGCTGCTGCTGCTGCTGCTGCTCGACGGGCGGAAAAGAGTAAATGCCGGAGTTCTCGTACATACGTGGATCGATTTCATAAAAGCTTCATCAGTTCATGTGCTGGATATTCGACACAACGATATACTTTGTGTCGGAAACTTTTTTTATTTATTGCAATCCATTTTTTCCTCCATACATGTTTTAAGATGATACCAAAAAAATTGATCGGGCTGGCGTAAGATGCGAAAACAGGCTAAACTATCGCAAATTAAAAATTAATTTACTTCAAGAAATGTATAAGCACCCTCGAGACGGCGAGCAGCGACGGTCGGAATTCAGAGGAAAAAGCCCGAAAGCTTCCGCGCTATTATTTACGTCTGGAATACGAGTGACTCGGACGTCAAGGCGGAAGACCAAAAAAGACCGCCCGCGACGGATTTATCCAGCCGGTATGGCGCAAGAAGCTATTCAGAGGGAAGAAAAAAAACAAAACGCGCGCTCTGTTGCGTCTGCTGTTGCTGCAGCTACGTTGACAAAGAAAGGGAGCAGTTCCAAGTGTTCCAACTACGGTGACGACGACGAACTGGAAAATAGATCTCTCTCTCTCTTTGCGCGTCTCAATATGCATTAGGGCAATTCGAGATTTTTATAATGTAAACCCTCTCAGAGTGTTGTTTAAAGCGGATGTACCATTTTTGCGAGAGCTTAGAGGTTCCTACTAGTCGAAGTGTGCTAAAAAAAACAACTATTTTTTGGGAGTAACCTTCTTGTGTAACAAATACCAACCAGGAAGATGACCATAAAAAGTATTTTCATAATATTTTACATGCATACATGTGTGGTAAATAAAGCATCAACAATACTTCTCCTTAGACGGTCAAAAAACCCAAATTTTCATCAATTTGTTACAAAAATAAATTTTTTCGAACACGTGACTTTCATGGACGGCTTCTTCGTAAATATTATTCTTTAAAACTGAGAAAAATCACTTGCTCAAGTATTTTCAAGTTTCAGATCTACAGATTCATTTATTTCAGTGGCAAAAACTATTCGAAGCGTGGAAAAAGGGGTACATACAAAAAAAAACAAAAAAAAAACTTTCTTCGCTTTTTACCTACTAATGCCAGCTTATTTAATTCTTATCAGTCTTTTTCGAGGATCCAGAAAGTTTTCGATGCACCATTTTATTTATTTCGGCTCAACGGAAAAAAGCTTCTCGAGTGAAAAAAAAGAGTATTCCGGGTCTCTAACGGGAAGGGCATCTAAAATTGATTTTGTAAAAGTGGCCAGCTAAGAAAAATAAAGATGGAGGAGGGTAATCCGCTTAGCGTAGGATTTCCGGGTCGAATAAGGTTGAAATTTTGAAAATGACTTAAAAGTACAGACATTCAAGTACATAAATGATGTACTCACCGTCTGCGGGGAGGCGAGGTTTTGTATCCGACAGTTCAGAAAGACCTGAGCGTTGAGCTGCACCGTTACATTGCTGTCGGGGTCCTCGAAGAAAGGCCTCGGCTCGGGAGTAGCCCCGGTTTCCGTGGCGTAGCTCTCCTCTTCGTAGATCTGCAAGAATTTAGTGATTGTCGCCTTGTCTCTGCATACTTTTAAGAGTACCCAAATGGCACGATCAAGGTCCTAAATCGTCCGGAAAATTACGAATAGAAAAAAAAAAGAACACTTTCATGCGCGTGTTTGTATAACCTGGGTTCCAAATAATTTAATCTAATCCCTATTCAAGTGGTACCTGGTCGAGAATTGAAACGAATTCTTCGACTCATTTATTTTTCAATCCAAAATTCATGCTCCGTGTGTTGATTGAAAATTCAATAAAACTGATTGTAAGATTTTTATCCGATGAAATATTATAATGAAATATTGTTCAGAAGACAAAAGGAGCTCCCGCGTACAAGCTATCGAGAGCTCGTGTATTATTTTCAAACCCAAGAGGAGACGGTTTCATTCATTCACGGCATTTTTCAACGCACAATCCACGTAAATCCACGTACGTTGAAAACACAATATTTGTATTTTTCAAAAGCGTTGCAGTACACTCAACTCCCGAGAATCATACCCTCAGCACCGATACCACTCGAAAACCCCCAAAAACTCTCGCTCGACGCTCATTGCCCCCACCCTCTCGATTTTCGACCTCATTACGGGCAATGACACCGCGCCAACGCGCGATGTGCATTAGTAAAACAAATTGCCGCCCTAAATAACTCACCTCGGTGAAAGGGGAGCTCAGCTCGTGCCAGAAGGACTTGGGCAGGTTTTCCAGCCCGGGCTTCGGCTTGCCACCTGCAATGCAAGCAAAATGTTCCCTTAGAACGAAATTCTCATCCACCACCCGACCTCCCTCCGATAGCCCAGATCAAAATGGACTTTTTCCCGCTCTCGCTCCGCTCCTGCAGCCCAGCCGGACAAGTCGGACGTCGCCGGTCTCCTGTCCCGGTGACGTTCACGCATGTCACGTTGATACATATATAGTCCTCGTGAATGCGTAAAACCGAGCTCGAGGGCGTGCGATCAATCGCCACGACAATCGAATCCAACGTCAAAAGCGCCGATCGATCCGCTCCACGATCAGCAGCGAATAACGCCGTCTCGATTCAAGTAGTACAGGTGCGAAAATAGTTGGGCGGTCCGTCTCTTTTTTTCTTTTTCTATTTTCTCCAACGACGAAAACGCGGCTTCGAATGTCCCCGAACTTTCTCGCGCGCCCCCGCACACGCGCATCGCCACCACCACCACCACCACCACCACAGCTCGAGGAGGACGGCCTCGCGAAAGCATAACAGCGAAAGACGCTCCCGCGTCCCGCGAGCGTCCTTATCAGCGAGCGGCACACTTGGCCCAACTCACGCGCGCCGTCCCTCTCTCGCTTCGCGCGGTGGGTTCGAGAGGAGAGCCGCGTTACGTCGGCCTGTGTTTATACACCGTACAAACGCGCTCGGTGATACTTCGACAAAGTTATGGGCCCGCGGGGCAGTCGTGGATTCGAGCGGAATTACAGCTCCGCCTCGCGCGCCGCGGGAAGAAGGCTCTCGTCGTTGTCGCGCTGATGGCTCTCCGCACGCGGGGTGAAAAGGGGGGGGAAGGGGGGGGGGGCGGGGGGGCTTTTTTTTTTTTTTTTTTTTTTTCGGCTGGATCCGAACGCACCCGTTGCGCGAGCGCTGCGTTTGAATTCGGGCGAGCGATGGCCGAACTCGAGGTTACAAAACGAGCGGACTCGGGGATTGAAACTTTTATCGTCGCGAGCGCCGCAGCATTAGGTGGGTCATATCGATCGGGAGGGACGGCTATACTGTACGCGGGCATCCGAAAATTAAAGTGGCCCCCCGTGGCGTTGCCAAAATTTTTATCGACGCGTCGCGTGTCGTTTGGGCGAAAAGGAATTCATACCCACTGTGAGAAAATGAGGTCCTTTTATATCTTATCGCGAAGAGAACAAAAAGTAATACCCTCCCCCGCCCCTTTTTTTGTTTTACAACAAGAAATGGTATGTTGTCTGCGCGCAATTATACGTTGTAGAACGCACCGTACGAACCTGAGGAGATCGCGGCTCTCGACAATCCTGTGAAGTGCATCAAAAGAACGGCCAACGTGGCCGTAAGTCCTTTCAACGTCATATCCAGTGCTCAACTCATCTCCGACTGTAGTATTCGTCCGCTCTTCTCGTGCAGCTCTATTCTGAAAAGACAGGTTTACAAGAGCCCTCAGTATGCATTGATTTCATGCGATACCATAATAATAATAATAATAATAATAATAATAATAATAATAATAACCATGTTAGTATATAGCAAATACATTATTTTATTCGTTCATTCGATGATAAATGTCGGTGTGAATGTTGTTTTTATAATACCAGACGATCATCCTATTTTTGTAGATCGAGTGCCAATCCCGAGTTATTTAAAAATCGATGATACGCATCGTGAAGTATTTTTATACGATACAGCTGATTGATATTGAACATGTACTCCATTCAATTGCTCTTCAAGTGTTTGAGCGCGTAATTTCAACAAGTTTTAAATGTTCAAACAAGCGCGAACGATTGAACGCACAGGCATTTGAAAAGAGTGTTAATTAAAGTGATGATTCAATAACACTTGAATTCACAGTTGTGAAGAGGTATGCATAAAAGAAACACAACTACATACTTGCTCAATTCCACTCACGAACGCTTCGGTAATATCCAATACAAAGTTTCAAAAACTCCACGGTCATTCAAACCGTCGCCACATACACGGCACAGTCCAGCAACTGTGGCACAGATCAGCCGCACATACACACACCAGATCAGACCACCACAAAAGAGACGGTATGGGAAACCCAAGCTCCCGGCCGCTTTGAACCAGTCCATGCGACGACGACCGGCGTGGAAATTAGCCCCGGACTCATCGAACTGTTTGACGAGGGCCGCCTAATGATTCAAAGCAGTCGGTCGGAGCCCGGTCAGAGCCGGACCAATCACCCTGCACCGACGACATATCACTGCCCGTCCAATCGCACTATGTTCGGAAGCTAATTCCTCCCTCTCGCTCCCCCCCGCTTTGTTCGGCGCTGCATAGTTTAGTCCGGCGGTTGTTACAGCCGCCGTATAATATACATGTACCCACTGATCCCCGCGGTTATCTGGGTCAGCGAAGGGCCGAGGCGTGGTTTTTTTCCAGCTCGCGGTTTCCCGGGGATCGCCGGACGTCGTCGACACAGCCCAGCGAGGGATAGAGGATCCGAGGATTTCGAGGGCCATCATCGCGCGTGTATGAAACGTTTAGGCGAACAAACAGGTATAAGCGGATTACGAGCGCGTTTTGCGAATTCCCCCGGGAACTTTGTAATCCGCCCCGAAGTCGGCGATGCGGGAGTCAAAGGGGGACCCTGTTATGCTCGTACGGCGGAAAACTGGCGCGGTAGTTGCAACGACGACGACGGGAGTAGCAGATTTGAGAGGCTCGAGCCGCTGCCGCCGAGGATCCGCTGCAAAGATGCCCCGGGAAAGTGGGATTAGAGTCGAAGTTTGTTCCAGCGCGCGCGTGTCGTCGTCGTCGTCCTTGTCCGAATCTTTGATTCGAGTTTATTCAAAGTGCCCTGTATGTACTCCGAGTGCGACGATATTACGAATGCACAGACCAGGATTCCACAATGAAACAATTGCAAGCGATCGCAATGACTATTTGAACGAATCAACTAATCGATTTTAATTCTCGGTTGAACTCAATACTGTAATTTTGTATGATTCAATGATAAATTGACGATAATCGTGTACCCAAAAATGATTTCGCAAAGAAAAAATTGTACTTCCGCGAGCCAACTTTGAAAATTACTCGTCCGCCCTGCGTATGTATACGATGTATATATCCGTGCAGCCGGTGCACTCCATCTAGAGTGAGTACAGGGGCTCATCGCGCGCCGACGACGGCTACGGGAGATTAATAACTTTTTTTCCTCCCCGGCGCACTGAAACTTCTTACATTACGGGGGGGGGGGCGAGAATTTCCTCGCCGGTCCGTCACGTCACTGTTGCCGCGCCGCGGAAGGAGGGAGAGAGAGAGAGAGAGATAAAGCCAAGGAGCCGAGAAAACGCCGACGTTTATCTCTCCACCATCGCGCGCCCCGCGGTACATACAGCTATACAGACGCGGCAAAAGTTTCAAATTATTTCGCTTGTCTTCCGCAGATGCTGCAATAACAACGGCGCTATAGCGTTGACCGCGTCGCCGCGCGTAAAGCGCGCGCACCTTCCCATCCGACGTTTGGGTCGTATGGGGTGTGCCCGCATCTTTCGTCCGATATTCGGCTCCTCCTCCGTCCGATTGGCGGACTGATGACTTTTGGCATCGTTCTCGGGGAAACACATTGGCGCTCGTGTTCGATCGATGCCGTCTCTGTCGCTGCTTCCGACCCGAATTCCGTCCCTATATATGTATTTGGATTCTGCAGGGCTCGTATTTTCGTTCTCCTCGTGCTTCTTCATACAGCATAGCCGTCCCCTCGAAAAGTATACGCAGCCTCGGGTCATAAGTTCGAACGGCCGAAAATAATGTTTCCCGAATAGCCGCTCTCTGCCGCGCCTTCGTATGACCGAATCGTCGTCCATCGTTTTTCGATCGTCGTCGTCGGGACGAGTTCGAGAGGGGGTTTCGGCGCTCCACGAGCCCCGGAGGACGAGGAGAAACGGCCCGGACTCTATCATCGGATTAAATTGGGTGTTCCGAGAATTTCGCAAATTTCGCCGCTGCGTCCGCTTATAACACGCGAGCAGACTCGGATCGGAGTAATGGGAGGGGGGGGGGGGGGGGGGGGGGGGGGGGGAGGGGGGGGGGGGGGGGGGGGGGGGGGGGGGGGGCTGGACGGGTGAAAAAAATAAAGGAGAAAATCGCGGACGGCGGAAAAGCGCTGAAACGCGTTAGTCGAAACGTCGATCGGATCGCTTCCAATTACGGCGAAAATCCGCTTTCGTAGCAGCAACGCCGGCTGTACACTACTCGTTAGCGTTAAGCTCGTGACAGGGGCGGATTGACAGCTCGCCCGAGGAAAGGAAAAAAGGGGGGGGGCAGAGGAGGAGGAGCCGCTGCACCGGAAGGAGATCGATGGGGCGTTTGGGGTGAGCCGTGTCCAGTTTACAACGGCGGCCTCAATTTCCAAAGTACACCATACGAGTCGGACCGCGGGGATGGGCGGGTGGGGAAAAAAGGCCGTGGAACTACGCTCGAGGGTGGGGGGGGGGGAGGTTCCGCAACGTTGGAACAATAATGGCGTTTTCGCACGTCGCTCAGGAAAAACGAAAAAAAGGAGTTGCCACTTTTGTCCAATGCACAGCAGCACCGGTTACTCCGTGCACTGTACCCATACATACACCACCTCTCGGCCCCTCGAAAAAAAAAGCAGGAGCGGAGGGGAACAAGGTCGAAGTTTTTTCACTTTCTCACAATTGAATCGCGACGACTACTACATAGGGTGGTAGCTTCCCCTCACGCGAGCAGCATCAAAACTTTAAATAAGAATGCATCCACTTTCCTTTCCGTGCGGGTAGGAGTGCTCCAATGCTGTCTGGCGTGCTCTCTTTCTCTCCTATAAGGCCGGCATCGTGGGGTGAGGGAGAAATAAAACGAAACGGGGAACCCCCTCCCCCCCTCCAGCCAGTGGCGGTGGAGTGAAATTTTCAGTAAACGTCGCGCGGGAATCCACTTATCGCGCCCGGAGTGGCGCAGTAGGGTGCCCAGGGGGCCCTATTATGTGATGGCGGGGGGGGGGGGGGGGGGGGGGGGGTGGGAGGGGAGGGGGGGCGGGGGGGGGGGGGGGGGGGGGGGGGGGGGGGGGGGGGGGGAGGTGTCGCGCGCCAGTGCTCGGGCCCGGGAAATCAAGTCGATGCAGCCAGCGGCCGATTGCATTTCTCCGGAGGAGCTCGGGCTCTCTATCTCACCGTCGCTCTCTGATGCTCTATGAATGCGAAGTTCGGAAATGCAGCCCTACTACTGCCGCAGATCCGAGGCCCCGAGCGAAATTCAATTCCAAAGAGATAATTATAGCTCAGCGTACACACGTCTATATGTATAGTCGTGTGTGTGTGTATGTGTGTGTGTGTGTGTGTGTGTACACGTCGCTCTGTATACCTTTGCTCGCAGCAGCCGCGGAGATCGCGAGCATCGCTCCGATCGTGCTTCAAAGTAGACATTTATATTCCTCTCTCTCTCTCTCTCTCCCACTTCCTATCTCCATATGTGTATTCAAGATTTCGAAATGCGCTCCTAGAACATCGCTTGCTTATGCTCGACTGACGGTATTGAGATCTTGTGTGCTCCAATATGTTGTTACAAGCGTACGATTTTATCTATTTTGCGTTTGTCCTCTTCAACTGTTGATGCACACT
Organism: Copidosoma aretas; assembly: GCA_030522625.1. NCBI lineage: Eukaryota > Metazoa > Arthropoda > Insecta > Hymenoptera > Encyrtidae > Copidosoma > Copidosoma aretas. The sequence goes on along the minus strand of JAPYYV010030917.1, from coordinate 4,387 downwards.
TTTATCGTACCAATGTATTTATCGAGCGTATCGATTATCCCAATAGTTAGTCTGTATAAAATTTTTACGCATTACTGACAATAAGTATAGGATAATGACATAGCTATATTGTGTACAGTCCAAGAACATTATATCGTTAAACATTATTGTGACCAACTGTTACTTTGTAATTTTCATTGCTTTAATTTTTTCGAAACTTTTTTATTGTAAACATATTACAGTGGAGACATTTTCTCTAGTGGGATTCCACAACCACACGCTCGAAGCACAGACACCGTGACCATTTTCTATTTTCCCGCTTTTCAGTTAGGCAAGGGAAGTTACATCGTGTTCGAGTATGGACACCGACGTTTTACCGCGAGGACGCATCTGGATTGATTTTTCAAAGTCGTGCATTAGGAAGTTTATTTCTCATACATTTACAATGTTTTTGTTTCTTCGACGGATATGTCTGAGTAGCGGAAAAAGTAGGTTGTCGATCGATCAATCCAAATAAGCACAGCTCGAAAAATAATAATTCCCCAATATTTTTATTACTCTACTGTTAGAACTGCATTATGCATTGAAAATTTGATTACGAACTTTATATTTTATACGTGTGAATAAAAGTAAATCCATACGTCCGTCTCGCTGCAGCCTCTGTTATTTAATTGCATTCGTCGCAGTAATCAAGACGAAAATGAAAATTGATAGCCCGGCAGCCATTAGGAGCAAAGTTTTGTATTCCACGCGTATAAATATACAAACGGACGTCGAGAAAATGTTGGTTCACGACTCTGACGGCTGTATTTCTCTGGGTAAATGAAGGAAAAACAACGGCAGCAGGAAAGAAAAAGGCAGAGCTGACTACAGCAGCAGCTAGAGTATACGAGCGGAGTCACGGGAAAAACAGGGCAGAGGAAACAGGACAGCGGAGGCTGTTCTCCTTTTGTCAGGAAGAACAAGGCGGGCCTTCGATACTCGATAATCCGCGATACAAAAGGTCCGGGGAAGGGAGGGAGGGAGAAAGAGAAACGACACTTTTTCTCCTCGAGCCGACCTCGCTGCCTCCGTCTGTATACGCGTGCAGTATAATACACTGCAGTACAGGGTGTCAGCGCGAACTGAAAAAGGGCTCTAATTTTGCCTGATGCAATGAATATTCATTTTTTGTTTCTTTCGTAAAAATTTAACAGAGGACAAGAGGGCTGGGTAGAGGAATATTTTTGCGCCTCGTTTGATTTGCCAAAAGCGTTGAAAGTTATGAGCGATGAAAAAATGCTCTTTCAATATTTTCTTGGTCTTGGTCATTATTCACAATAAGCTAAAATTAGAAATCAAAAGTTTATCTGGCAAGCTTTACAAGTTTATTCCCTTGACACGCGTACAATGGCTTCGTTATAAGACTACGATAAAATCTGACATTCTGCGCAATAAGAAACTCCGAGATGCTCCCCCTTGCCCTTACTCCCATTAATTATGCATAGCTGATGATAACAAATTGGGGGTAGAGGTTCAATTTTACGAAACATATAACCACCGGCACTCAGTAGCTACTAGCGGTCGCCGCATGGGCGATATGACAGTACAGATCCGACAATGATGCTCAAACGTCAACGTCTGAACCCGCACGCACATCCCCTGCGGATAACGGAGTATGATATATCCTGTCGGAGCCTCACCTGTATACCATGACTAACCAACGGCTAGCTTAATTGTTTCAAAGCAGGAACAGGGGGTGCATGTACGCACATCGACTAAGAGGACAAAATTCAGTCCTCTTTTTGTACAAGCAATCAGTGATACGTTACATGCGTCCTCCCTAGTTCAGGCATATTTCAAAAAAGTCTACCCGAGATACATGTTCCTCTTTGATAGTCAGTGGGAAATTTCGCAGTGTGCAAGGATCCCTCTTGAAGGTCCTGATGGATTATTTATTTAGTCAGCATGCAATGGATATGAGAGGTTTTGTTTTTTTGACCGTGGAATAAAGTTACCTGAATTCTAGGAGTGTTCATACTAGCCCTATATGGATTACCAAAACTCATAAATAATGCGACATGTCGTTGAGCACGTATTCAAGCTAGAGGTTATAAACTATTGTTCTGTTAACTACTACGTGGGATGTCCGGTATATTACGCTGTTTTTGGGTATACGTTAAAAAATATGCTTGACAAATGAAAATTGCAGCAGCAAACGATATAATTAGATCATTTCAATTGTTATAACCAGACCAAAATCGACTACGGGTAATTGACATTTTCTGAATTAAAACTTTAAGATGTAATGCATCATTAATGCTTTAAATGTTTATTTACTACCCTACCGCACATTATTACACAAAATGCCGAGCGTAACGCGTACGGGTGCATTCTCAATTCTTTATGACTGTCATCATACTCGACGTTACTTTCACCTGTTACTCAGGCAATTAGATCAGACCTCTCGAGCGTAAAACTTTGTTTTAACGAGCCTGCGTTATTTCGGCTCGGCGTTTTACGGCTGAGTGAAACGGTCGATAAATGCTTACAACTCAGCTAATAACGAAGTTGATAATTTATTTGATCTTTTCAATGTAAAATACTCTAACTTTTTATCGGAGCGTACCAATTTTTCCATAAAGAAAAATATTACCAGCGAGCAAAGAAAATTTCGGCTGAATCAAAAACCTCCACATTACTAAGCCTAATAACGTGCTCTATTAACATTTTTTTAAAAAATCCACCTGTGTTCAACTTTTTCCTATTAAAAAATCCCAAACGACTGGACTGACTGGATTTTATCTTCCTACCTGTACACTATACCAAGTATAGCTTTTACGGGCTCCTCAAGATGATGGAAAACTGTAGAGACGAAATTCTATGGACAGACGCTGTTGACATATAACGGAATAAATAATTCGTATGATAAGCCAATAACCATAGCTGTATTTATCAGAGAAACAATCACGACTTCACGAGAATCGAGATTATACCAACACTCGTAATAATATACGAATGAAATCCGTTTTCTCAATTAAAACATGCAAATTTCTCATTGGGACGTATAAATGACGTGGGACCGCGTATCATTATCATGATGCAACGTACATTCATCGCACAAAGGGATCGTACGGTATATATGGCCTACATATAATCAAGATTTTCATAATGAAATCCGATGAGCAAATTAAATGGCACATATGCGAGCAGTAAATTCGGATCGACACGATACACACACATTGCTGATGAGATTATCCACAACCCACGAGAAATTGATCTTTCATAGACGCACGCGTTAATTACCTTTAACGTGGAGCTGACTAGTAAATGATCAAACATCATGCATTTAGCTTATTTCGTGTATTAGGTATGAATGCAGCCACGCGATTGACGAATTTTCGATGAAAATGTCGTTAAGTACGTTTCGACGGACGAATAACATCATTTGACAAAAATTAACAACTTAAAACTCCCGAGGGATACAAGGCAACACGCTGATAGAACATTCAGTTGCATAGAATTCATCAAATAATTTATTCGTTGGATTTTCGGACGATCCAGCATATTTTGTATATCACGAGATCATAAGTCCATCAACCTGTCCGCAGTACAAGTTGTCATCGACGCAGCGTTGAGCTGTATGCGTGTGACCCTTTTTTCCTTCCTCGTGCTCGTGAAAGTGGGGAAATCATTTATTCAGTCGACAGACTGAAGCTGTGCAGCGTCGGGTTCGCGTGTACTCTACTAAAAGCAGACGACAGCAGCGGATGCATGGGTAATAGGAGTATATAGGTGCGAGTCAGCGCAGTCGACGAATTCTCTGAATCACGAATGCTTCGATTGTGCTGAGGTATTCGTTAGAGAGAGCGCATTATCATCCATTATTCACGGTTCATCGACTAAAATATTATTATTATTACCACGATTTGTTTTATAGTCCTCACAGACCGCTAGAGCGAGTATCGAACAACAATGTTAATCGCTCTCACAGTAATAATCATAATAATGATGATAGCCATTATGGTGATGGTGATGATGATGATGATGATGATAACAGCGGCGATGATAATCTCGCGGATGACCACAGCGGGGACGATAACGACGACGACGACGTTAAATACGATAATCACGATAGAGACAACGGTAATAGTGGCTACGACGACGACGACGACGACGACGACGACGACAAATAAGGACCTCGGAAAAAATCAATTCGAAAGGAGGGAAGAAAAAAACAGAATTAAAGGAACGTTATTCCCGAATATTGAACTGCAAAAAACCAATGAAAACCAATTATCCCAAGCCCGGTCGGGCAGCCCGGCATATTCAATTAGCCGATCGAACACGCGTACGCAGAGCGGGACGGGGGAAAGAAGCGCATCGCGTCGATCGGGCGCTCCCCGCAGCGTGACTCCCCTCGCGAAAG
>JAPYYV010030912.1:0-12381 GCA_030522625.1 Copidosoma aretas | reverse complement strand
AAAAAAAGGAGAAAAACAGCAGTCACGAAGAAGCAGGACGCCGTGGGGGGGCGGGGGGGCGCGTATCAAGGCCAGAGAGCGGCCCGCGCGCTCGCGAGATACATCACTCCCGATAATCGCGCCGGTGCACACGCGCGCCCGCGTATACGCGTCTCCGCGTGCACTTATGATGCATTACTCTATAGGGACGGAAAACGAAAAAGCCCACTGCCAGCACCACCGCCCGTAGTAAAGCTGGCTCCGATAAGCCAACTTGAGTAGCGTCGGGTCGAGAGACGTAGCTGTCGCTCGTCGTCGTTATAAAATACGGGTACAAGAAGGCGCGTGCGTATCGATCAATTTCACATTCATTTATGCATCTGGTCTAAGATATGGTATGATGTGTACACATACGTACGAGTCCTGCCCCTCATACTTTATGTATATATACACGTTGAACTTCCGCGTGGACGACGTACATATATGCAATCATACAACTGCCCGTAGCCCCAAAACGTATCGAACGATGCTCTCTCTCTCTCTCTCCCCCCGCACCCTCTTCCTCTTTTCTAAAATCCTCCGGTTCAATGATCAGAGTAATGCGACGCATGCGTACAATACACGCGACAGCACCGTTCCACCAATCGTAAACGATTGCAAAGCTTATTGCACCGGTGCGTATCGGCGGTGATGCCTCCATAATATTTATATTACATCCTTGGGGCTCCCGTGCGCTCGTACTTATATACGTATACGATACAGCCGTCGCGTTGCTCCCTTCCTTTCTATGCAGCTAAAACAACATTCCACGATGAGTTTTCAAGATCCTGCGGTCTCACTCTCTCGCTGCATAAGGTCGTAATACATACATAAATATACACCACCTGCACCGCACTTTTTACATCCGCAGGTACAGGCGCACCGTACACACAGAGCATAAATAATAATCATAATAATGATAATAATAAATATGTGTATACTGCATAATATAATATACTCTACAATCTGCTAGCTGCACAAGTACGCGCATACATATAAATACGTGGACGACGACGACGACGACGACGATGATTTTCTTCCTCGTCTTCTGGTTAATAACCGGCTTATCGGGTCGCTTTGCGGGAGCCGTATTATGGATTCATACGCGCATACACCCCGCCCGAGCAAAGTAATACAAGCAGGCGAGCGCGCAAGGATCCAAGAGGAGAGAGAGAGAGAGAGGGGGGGGAGGTGCGCGCGAGTATGCATCTCCGTTGCACGTACGCGCGGTCCCTGGACGGCCTCTATCTCTCGCGGCACCAGCATCGCCACCGGGGTCTACATACATATAATAGGCCTACAACCGAAGGAAGTGCGTGCCGTTGTTGTTGCTGTCGCTGTATATATATATATATGCATGTACCTGCACGGCCGTGGTAATAGCCGCCCGCGGAGCGAGAGAGAGAGACGGATAGAGAGCGCCCGAGCTAATGTACAAGGTGGAGTAGTTGCCGGCTGGTATATCTCCCTTTCTCTGCTGCTGCTGCTGCTGCTGCTGCTGCGAGATGGAGATAGAGAGAGAGAGAGGCCGCCAGGACGCGCCGGCGAGTGAATCAAGGCCGCTGGTTTATCGCTCTTGTATAACCTTCGTCAAGGACATGGCCGGGAGAGAGAGAGAGCGGCTCTGCGCGCGCGCGCGCGTGTATCTTTCTTCCCTCCCTTCCTCTCTCTCCCTCTCTCGCTATCTATCCGCTACAGGCGAGCGCAGCAGCAGCAGCAGGAGTGCCCGCGACTCGATTATATTGCATATACATGTGCGCGCTCGGGCTATCCGCAGCCTCCCGCTCTTTCGCGCCGCCCGTCTTCCACCTCCTTCGGCGTACTTATATATACTGCCACCAGGTAGGTACTACTGCCACTACTACTACTACTACTGGTGCTGCTCCCCTGCGCTATCTCTACTGCTTCTCTACCGCTGCTGCTTCTTGTCTTCGGCCTTTTTTTTTTTTTCATTCTTTTTCCAGCGAGCCCGGGAGCTTCTTTACACCATCGAGCGTACATAACACACGTATATACATCACGCGCTGTCCAAGAGTACAGATAGGGAGAGCGTGCGTACGCGCGAGAGTCCGTCCCTTTCGATTCTCATCCGCGATAGCGTACTTATCTGTACCGCATCTGTATGCATATATGCGCACACGCCGCGATGCTGTCGCGAGTACAGTGGTGGTAGTAGTAGTAGTAGTAGGTTATAATATACGCTCGATCTTTTTCTAATTTTTTTTTTTTTTGCTCGGGTGGCGCGTAAAATTGAATCCTATGCTACCCCCCGACCGTCCCTCCTCCTCCGCCGCCGATACGTAAGTGCGTGTGTCCCGTCCACCTCCCTCTCTGCAGGCGTTTCTTTCTTGATCTCTTGCTCAAGATGTGACATGCGGGTGACGCAAAAATATACACTGGATGTGATTTTGTCGGGCGTACGATTATCGGTATTGGGTGTAAATGTGGTGGAAGGGGATTTTTTTGAAGCTTTGTTGCGAAGATGATCATTATAACGCAGCAGTTGGTTTAAATTTCTAATAGATAGATTTAAATTTCACTTTACGAGAAAGGATTTGTTGTCGGTGAAAGAGAATGCACGTTGTTATCGGAGAACGAGCCCGGGCTGAATGACTATCGAATCTTTAGTTTACTTGCAAATTGCAGGAAAATAAAAAAAAGTGCTTTTCAGGCACGATCGTTATACTGACGGGGTGCCTTATGTTCTCACCCACGAAAAAAAAGTGATCGAGGTTTCACCGGGGTTTTGATATCTAATTTTTACTTAATCAAGCCCAACTTTCAGCATTTTACTCGTCTGTACGTAGGAAAGTTTCAGTTTCAATTTGAGCAAAATCGGCCCGCTGGTTTTAAAATGCGAGCACGGAAAATGCGGATGGCCATAAAAATTGTTGATTGGTGTTTTTCTGTTATTTGACGAATAATTCGTTTGTTTGATCGATCGTCATGATTCTTGTAGCATTTTGTTCGTCTTCTCAAGCTGCATCAACGTTATTATTTCCAGCTTGATCATCACACTCGTTTTGAGATGCCAGCACTTGGACTGTCTGGTGTTATTTAAAATAGCATTAGAAAATCTGAACCGCACGAGTCTTCGTTATGGTTTCAGAGAGTACGTGGCTGTCATTGTATCTAATTTTACATACTTTATAAACATATATTTTAAAAGAGACATTCTAAAATATAACGATCGTGCCTCATATGCCAAGGCGTAGTCCTTTGCATACGTCAAGCCGCTGGTTTTTATTTGTTCATTTGTTGCGATGATAATATATTAATGGAATGATGAACCATTTCACAGAATCCAAGATTCTAAAGTTGGAGCAGTATAGCATCATTGACAGCTATCAACATTTTTTTACACAATAAATTAATGTAAAGAGATCAAATTTTATAAACAGTATCGAGGTGCATTAGTGATAAGGAATATTCAAACTGTAAATTGGCTCGTTCCTTTTTTTCCTTTCAATCGAACAAACTTTCGATAGCTGAAAATTTTATCGGGACGCGTGCCGACGTTATGATAGATATCGCTAGGATATACGTCAATAATCTTAATGAATCATGTTGGTGTACCGTAATGCACTTAAGAGCGAACGGATCAGCAGGCAGGGTATGTATGCGAAAAATAAAACGTCAAGACTAATGAAGTGTATATTGATATCGAAACATGTAATTAAATTATGAGAAGATATGGCCGTTTTTTCGTTCTCAAAGTGTTGGGAGGAACGATTTTTAAATTATATTTGCTTGTATTTTTCCGAATACATGCCATCACTAAAAATGTATCGAGTACTGAAATTGACGAGCGCACAATCGATTTATGACTTACCATGGATCCACGATTTTATTATGAAATTATTTTTTCAAAACATCCAGTTATGTGATAACAGCTACGCCCGTAAACAAATATACAACTCCCAAAGAACACCATTAACGGAGGAACAGGGCATTAGTTCTCCTTGCGTGACGGACTGTTAATTCTTTGTTTCGTGCAAGTATTATGCTCATCGCTGCTCATACGCGCCACCTAAACGAGACAGCTCTTTCAGCAACGGAGGGTACAGAAAATAACCTAATCCTCCGATATCTAAGTTCAGCCCTCGCGATGGTTTCAGATTGATAAAAAATGAGAAATCACTCGGGTAAACCCCCCAAAAGTAGTGAATGATCCTCGCACTGTATAATTATGCGGGAAATAATTTTACGAAAAGCTACAATGCCATCGACACAAGACCGCCACTCCACCGGAACCATTCCGTTTGAGATTCAATTTCGCACTCACGGCCAGTTGCTCGCGCAAAACCAATACACTATTACATACGAGCACCGAGTACAGCCGGACAAGACCAGCCGACTGCAGCTCCCGACCCCGCTGCACACTCGAGCGGCTAACTGGAACGATTTCATAAACACGCGTACATGCATCCTTGGGTGTATTTCAATTCGTCGGATAATCAAACGAATCATCGTTTTCCCCGTCGTTGCGCCTCGAAACCTCGGAACGCGAGAGAGCGCGCTCTCGGACGTTTTATCCCCGGCCGCGTCCTCGTTCATCGAAACAGAAGAGTTCCACATCCTCCAGGTGCGATTTTGCGCGGGACTACCGCGGGCTGATCACGGGGCTCGAGCGTACCGACGGGGACTTACCGTTTTGATCTTTGGAGAACAGTAAAAAGAAGAAAAAAATCTTGCACCGCTAAACCGAGGCTTATCGCCGGATAAGATCAGCGCTCTCTCGCGAGATCCCCGGCATCGATTTGCCCATTTTTGCGATTTCACCGAATCAAAGTGCCGAAAAAAAAAACAAAAAAAAACCCCAGCGGGGATCTCGATCGGCGGCGCCGTCGTCGTTAGCGTCAACGTCGGCGGGAAGGACAAAAAGGAAGAAGCCTCCGTCCCGCCGAGGAGACACGCGCGCGGCAAAAATACACCGCTCGGACGAGGGGGGAGGGCAAAAGGAGGAGGACTCGGGAAAATAATTAATCCGCGTCGGAAGTAACACATCACGCGGTCCGTCGATTGCGATCGGCACGGGGAAAACCGGGGCAAAAATTCGTCCTCGCGCGATTTTTGCGAGCGGGAGAAAAAGGGGGGAAAAGGAGTCCTTTTTTTCGCGCGCGCGCGCACACTCCTCCTCGATCCCGTGTATAATATGCACCGGCGCGGGGTCCGCCTGGAAAATGCGCGCGCGCGAGTACATGTACCGTCCGCGCGCAGTGCCGCACCGGAGGCGCGGCTGATTTCTCTCTCTACTCGGCGGGGCGCGGGGCGCGGGGGGGCGGGGGGGCTATGGTGTCTTTTTTTTTCCGTACGCGCGAAAGATGGGATAATGGGGGTAGAAGGAGCTGTGCGCGCTCTATCTCGCTATTCGGGGCCCAGTCGGGCGCACTGCCGGGGCCGGTGATCCGGAATCCTGGGCACTGGTTGCTTGGCTTTGGGTATGACGCCTCGTCGTGCAGGCTCGAGTATAATACTTTTAAGGTAGGCCGGTGTATCTATTTGAGGGAAACTTCTCCATGTACTGAGTATACGAGATAGAGAGACAGCAGAATGCAGTCAGAACAGTTGACAATGATCAAATGAGCCAAAAAGTAAAGCGTAGGTATATCACTGCAGCGTACTGTTTTGTAAAAAATAAGTCTGGGTTGTATTATTTTTCAATTGACTGCCATAAATCATACGACAGAGTAATCAATGGCTTTCAATCAGTCGAAATGTTATGCTTATGTTCTTTCAAACTGAATCAGTGAAATTCTTCATAGGTCACTGGTGAATCAGTGAAGCTTTCAATGTCACGTACACTTACCACCAATGTTGGATCTTGCATTTTTTTTCATGGACCAGTCATCGATTAGAATTCAATGACTGTTAATTCATACCAATTCAAGTTTTACATTCGTGGTAAGTGTAAACAGCCTATAGAGTTCCACTGATTCAGCAGTGATCGAATTTTCACTGCCATTCAGTGGAATTTCACCGATTCAGTTTTAGAGATTGACCCAACCAAACCTACGCCAGTAAAAACATTTAGATGTTAGATTCCATTTCGCTACATAACTGATAATTAGATGCAGTAGCTATAATGAGGCCTTTATTATACTTTGGCGAGTGGTCACGTTGGAAAAGGTTTCAAGTTACTGGGTTCAGACACCATACCGCTACCATCATCTGTAGTCAATAAATATTTAGAGTTATAGAATGATAAAGGTGTTCCTTTCAAAACTACTAATGTTTTTGGATCTCCTGGTATTATTTGGAAAGCCAGAAGCTTTTACTTTAAAGCCTTAAAACTATTGTTTACTGTAATAATTGCACGCCTATACTACTGGGCTTGGGTACATAATCGAGTTAAGTTGTCCATCGTCTGGGTTTAATTGGCCAACATCTTTGCACACTGAAAAAATAAATAATTTATCATTTTGAGTAGTAATTTTTCGTTATTACTCTGTGAAAGTATGGGTCGGATGGTAAAAGAGCGAACTTGTAAGTCATATATATTACAAGGGTTCACGTCTCGGCCTTTGCTCTATCTGGTTCTGAGTGTTAGAAACAAAAGTGAAGGGCAGCGATTGTACAATGAAATGACTGAAAAAAAAAAAAAGTAATTAAATATAATTGGTCCAAGCAAATGTCATTTTTGCTTATTTTGTCGAGGTACTTACGGATTAAACATGTTTTCAAATATTTTCAATGCCAATCATTAATCTTGGCAATTAAGTAAAAGAGGCACACGAGTCATAAAAATTTTTTTTTACAGATCTTAATAAAAATTTAATATCTCATGATTTGAGTAGTAGTACACGTCCTGTCAAAAAAATGAGATGATTCCTGTGTCTCGTATGAGAGATATTTTAATCCTTATGGGAAGGTACGTCATGCTTATCACTGTTTTGGACTTTTCGCTGTAATAAATTTACATAGCAAAAATAAAATCATGATATGAAAGTGTACAACAGAAACTGAAAATTCAAATACATCTTTGTGAAGTTACTAATAGAATATAATAGTAAAAAAGTAATAAAATACAGGTATATACCTATTATAAAGATTTAACAGCATTTCAAACAAACCAAAAGTTCAATTATTATTAAAATGATCTTCTTTTCTAACAGATGGCGCACATCGCGTGACCCATCTACCTTAACAACGAGAAATAAAAATTTCGCAGTAAGTCAAAAACGAAAAAACTCTTGAAAACAAGCACCATACAGACGAGATACGTCTTGACCACGCCTAAAGAAACACCATAAGGAAATGGTACATCTTTTTTAAAATACACGAAAGCTGTACCGTCCCTCGATCGATCACAAAAACAAAAAAAAACAACACCGTCCCAGCATCACGTAGGGACATAAAAACCCGCAGGACCAAAAAGAAAAAGGCGCGACGATGATGATCAGCTATCGCCCATCACCCGCCTGCATCCTCGGAATAACCCATGATAATAATTCCCGTGCGGCTGTGCGCAAAAACGCGCCCCTTCATCAATTTACGCCCTTCCTTCCTTATAGTCCACTGCTCGCATTAATAATAATAATAATAATCTTGCACCATAGCCGAGATAGTAAACATCGTGCTACTGCCTCCGCGATGCAGGGAGATGGAGAGCCGATAGAGCAGCAGGAGCAGCAGGGGAGGAAGGATACCGACTCATGTGGTGGTATATGGGTACGCAGGATGGACTCTGCCGAGACTCTAACGACTCCAAAGGAAGCCGGACTACGATACTCGCCCTATCGTTATCAGAACATAAAACCCCACCGCCGCGACTTGCCGGGGGCCATTTTTCTCCGGCTCATCATCATCACCTGCGGCCGCCCGTGTACAGTATACCTGGCCAGCCCCCGGGTACTTAATTGCTAGCGCGAGCGCCGGTTAATGAAGCCGCGCGTTTTTCTCTCCAATAGCGGCGAATCGAGAGCCTACGCCCCCCCCCCGCTTCTTCATCGCCGAGCCAACCGCCTCCCCCTTCTTTTTTTTTCGGCTCCCGCAGAGGAAAACCCGCGCGTCTTCCCCGCCCCCCCCCCCCCCGGGGAAAACCCCCCCCCCCCCCCCCCCCCCCCCCCGTTCGTTTTCCATCTCGCCCGATGGCCGATACGCTATACGGGCTCCCTCGTCCGATCGGCCGACCCGCACGTTACACACGTACGCGGATCTCCGCGCGTTCGCAACGAGGGCAATTAGCGCCGCCCGCGGCGTGTGCGGCCGATCGCCCGGGGGACGATTAAAATTTTAACGAACGCGCGCGCGTTGTCGTCGGCTGGAATTTTGTTAATTTTTCGCGCGCGCTCGGGATTTCCGGTGCGGGACTCGTGCGCGCTCCGGGGTGTAATACGCGCCGCCGATTTCGGGGCACCGCGCGCGAAGCGGTTCGGAGAAATCTTATCTGTTATTATTATTATTGCAAGGATCCGAGAAAAGTTTCGGCAGAGTACGGTCGGAGGAGGGAGCGCACTGAGACCCGGGGACGTTCCATCACGGTATTTCGACGACTGATATTACACACATGATATACAAGCGCTCGGAGGGAACGCGTACTCTCTCCCCCCGGAGCCATTTAATTCGGGATATTTTTTTCAAAGCGTCCGTGCGTGCATAATTGCTCGCGTCGCTGCATACATGTACACGCGCGCGAAGCAATTACCGACGGCGACGACGACGAGTACGAGGCGCATTTACTCGTTTCTTCCCCCCCTTGCGTCGTATTTTTCCAGAAAATAATTCGGATAATTGCTACCGGAATCCCCTCGCTGCTGCTGCGCGAACAATTATCCCCGGCGAAAACGCGGGGCGAGGAAAAAACGCCGCGCTCGAGAGGTATCCGTGAAGACGCGTGGGGGGGGGCTTGATTTTTCAACGGGCGAGGGCGCTTGAAAAATCGTGTCGCGCGGTACGTACTCTTGGGTGCGCCGGGAAAAGCGTTCTACTGGTGAGCGAGTTTTGCGAGAACGAGGCGCACGCCTACAGAGTTGAGTAAATGTAGGCGAGAATTCCACGGATTCTTCGCCGGGGAGAACAAAATCGATATATTCACCGATTGGGACAGTTTTCACCGAAATTTGGCTATTTGCAGCGGCAGAATTGCTCCGATCCAATATGAAATATACACGTCGAATCAGTAACTTTGGACTGTATATTCAAATTAAAAGGGTGTACCATGAAAAATTCCGTACGCGCGATGTCGATTGTATTTTATTTCATCTCGGACTGAATAAGTCATGATAGCAAACAGCAACATTTTATTGATCCTATTTTATTCATCCAGTATTCAAGCAAGCAATAATTTTTTACAAGACTTAGTCGAGTAATCATAAATTGATTGGTTAAAGCGATGATAATTAGTATACAAATTTGTTTCTTTAAATTATTCATACCAACTGACATCGCTGTTTATCCACTCGCCTGCACCGACAGCAAGATAAAATCATCCCTCGTCCGATCTCACCTGTAGGGCTGATTGATCAATTTTTCGGTCGAATCATCGCTTCGATGCAAATGCCATTATAATCGCGCCTTCCGACCCTTTTTTTCCATCGCATCAGCAGCCTCCCTCCGCTGCAGAGAACAACAGTCCTCTCCCGGACGCGTGCGCGCCTCTCCCCTCAGCCCCACACTCGACGCTCCCCCCACCAACCCTTTACTTCGTTTTCCAGCGACGCGCTGTTCCCCCCACCCCCTTAATCCTCCTTTTTTTTCGCTCCCTTTTCCCGATGCCTTTCGTTCGACCACCCCCCCCCCTTCGCCCCCCCCCCCGGCGTCTCCAGCCGCGGGGCCGGCGCGCTTTTCCCCCGGTGGGTTTGGGGCCGGGGGGGGGGGGGGGGGGGGGGGAGGGGAGGAACGGCAAAAAAAAGGGGTTGGAACGGGGGGTGGTGGCAACGACGCTCGGGAGTTTCGGAACGATCGTGCTTGCGCTTTTGAAGCGCCAATCTTTTGGTTTTACGCGCGAACGATGGTTTTCTTGTTGATCTGATGCACCGCATATTATATACTTGACTAATATTTGGCTTCCGATAAATCATTTTCACTAGTTCTCTTTGAAAAGTGCGTTTGAAGCGTGAAAAATGAATTGTCCGTACCTCGTTACAGAATTTAGCGAAAATAATTTCTAGATCTTGTGTTATTTTAAGGTTATTTATCATCAGTACATTGTGTCTGCATTTCGAATACACATATATAGGATGGATAAAGTAAAAGTATACCAAAAAAAGGTATCCCTGTTTGACTCTCGTAGACGAGTAATTTATGTTGATATTTACTTATCTTCACCATTCATCGGGAACTTCTGTCCTTTTAAGATACATTAGCACATGAGAGTTTATCGTGACGAATGATGTGACGAATCCCTCACTCTGGCAGCTGAACTACATTAGTCAGCTGACGGTACTCCGCTGTAAAAAAACCCTTACCGAACAAACTCCTAATTGGCATAAAAATAATAATACCCCCCTCCCCCCACTTTTCCATTCGTTTATCCTCGTCGATGCAGAGAGAAGCACGAAAAGAAAAAAATCCAAATATCCCGCTCGCGATACCCCCTTGATCGAGCTCATTCGGAAAAACCCACTGCCCACACACCCTTACCCATCAATCATAACCTCCTCCGCCACGCGAGTACACCTACATGCATCAGAGCTCTCGAGCATCCGCAGTAAACTCACGGTTACACGGTCTCGTCGCGCGAACGCAGAGAGCCAAAACCACTCGAAACCCCAAAGACGAGAGAAAGGGGGGGGGGGGTGGGGTACGAGAGAGAGAGCCGTACTTACCCCCAGGAGCCAAAGAGGCGGGGAAAAGGAAGGAGGTCGAATGGATCGCGGGGGCATTATGTACGCACCCCCTCTGTATATTACCCCGTGCGGAAATTAGCGCACCGGTCGCGCACCCGCGTATACGTATGCTATGAGTCGAGAGTCACGATCTCAGGGCTTGTGCCTTTTTCCCTCTTTTTTTGGCTCAAGGTGGCGGTTTTCCTAGCCCCCCTCCCCGTCGTCGTGCTCGACCGGGCGCTCGCTTTCCAACGCCAACGGCGCACAGTGGGCTATTTTGATTTTTTTTACTCAAAACCTAATATCCGAAGAACGTCAGCAGATAGCATGGTACATTTTTTTTTTTAACTTCTTCTTTGTATGATTGAGGATAAATGAAAACTGTACAGAAAGCCGACGAATTGAAACCTTATCTATAAATTTCCATTCAACATTGTTAGCATTTTTCCCGAAGAATACGATAAAAATACAAACAACATTTTTGCGGGAGCTTTTTAACCTGATCTCTGGGTTTTAAAGTTACAGTTTTTTCATTTACTTCATTACGATTCATCTTTTTATGTTAACTTTCTAATACATTTTGCCTTGTAATGGCTATCGTTCAAGAACAGGTCCAGAAAACGGCCCAAAGGTGAAAAAACACAAGGAAAAAAAAAAAAGTAAAATGAAAAATTGATGTTCAATGCAAATTTGTAGGTTAGTTTTTAATTTTTCGGCCTCGTCCACAGTTTTTCTTTATCCTCTATTATACGATGAAGAAATTAAAGAAAAATTCCCCATGTTATCTATAACCGTTCTTCAGACATCAGCTTTCGAGTAAAAAAAAAAAAACCAAAATGGCCCACTGCGCGGCGCGGCATCGGATTTCTTGTCGACTTTGTCCATCCTTGGCGCGTATTTTAATTCACAGAGGAAAACAGGGTGAATCTCTGCCTTTTCTTTCTTTTTCTCCATACCGATCTATATAAAGTGTAGGAGTACGGAGTGGACCGCGTCCGGCTCTCGTTGATGAATACAGAGTAAAACGATGATAAATAATACACGGCCCGGCGCGCCGGAAACTCGAGCAAAAGTTGATTGCGCGCGCGTACCGTACGATCGGCGCGTATAAGGAGCGTGTCCTTCCTTCGAAGTCGACGTCGCAACTGCTCGCAGCCGGCCTCATCCATGACCCGCACATCTGTTTTCACGGAGGCCGAAAAAAAACGCGCGACCGCGTGCCGCACAGCTCCACCCGAGCGGCGGTCGGATAAGAAGCCCGTAGGTGGAGAGATGAATCAGCTCGGTGAGCCTCGGAATGCGAAAAAAGCGCGGATAATAGCGCACGAGACAACGATCGCTGCCGTATCACCTCCAACAGCAGCAACAGCAACGGGTCGTCTCTCTTGTACCAAGCGCGACCAGCCGAAAGAACGGCGACGCGAGGTCGGCATGTATCCTTCTCATCTGCACGCTCTGCACCTATACACCGCGGCATCGGCAGCGCTCCGAGGGAAGATGGGAGGGGGAGCGAGGAAACGATGCACCGGCAGCAAGAAGGAGCAAAAGAAAAAAAAAAAAAAAAAAAAAAAAAAAAAAAACAAAAAAAAAAGAG
>JAPYYV010030908.1:0-10338 GCA_030522625.1 Copidosoma aretas | reverse complement strand
CCTACCTCGGGCACTTTTGCAACCCTGGTACACCCTTGGTAGGAAAAACAGCGTTCGCCACTCATGTGCATCCGACCAGGGGGGTCCCAACAGTCCCTCGGGCGTTGCTTCACAAGCGCCGTCGGGCCCAGGGACCGCCCTGGAGAAATGCACATTTGTGACGAAAACTACTATTATGAATTTGTTTTTTCGAATGAAATAATAAAATAAAATAATTTTAGGTTGAAGACGAAGAAGAAGAAAATTGCGAATCGATAAGCGAATCAGACAACGGTCCGTCCGAAGCCAACCTACCCATGACTGAATACTGTCCAGCCACTAGTCTTGTAGATCAAGTCATTGACGTTGACAATCTTGTCACTAAACTACTGAAAGTTTTGCGTATCATTCAACTCGATAACGATACGTGCATTCAAGAATTGAAAGACGATAAGTACGTGTATTTTAAAACAAACATATTAAGGTCTAATTTGATGAATGATTCTTACACTATTAATTTTTAGAATTGAATTGGAAACGAGACTAGAGATGTTTCTAGCTGAAAAAAAGACTGTACAAAACTCAAAAGATTTTGAAAAAGGAATTTTAACTAATGGAGTGGATGATCAAGACAGCGTATTTGGAAACTGTAAACATGTGATAAAAGAGGTAAACACAGATCTGTAACAAAACCAAATAATAAATTTCCAGACTCATTATATCAAATTAATAAGTATTAACTTTATAGATTAATGATGTAAAGGAATTGATTGTTGACGGTTTGGAAAAAAACAAATGTATGATGGAGGAATCAAAAGATGGTGATCAAAATGCCAATGCGACTGTTCTCTTGTCGTCAAGCGTGTGCTTCTAAAGCTTCAACTTAGGGGTTTCTATTTTTATCGATTCTGTGAGTCAATTCGTCTCTTTTAAGTGACAAGTTATCAATCCTATTCTTTAATCGATTTCTTTAATCAGAAGAAAAATGTTATATTGAAGGTATTTAGTGCGATCTTGCTAAGAAAAGTTTTTATTTTCACTGTTGTATATAACGAAAAACACTTACATACTAATTTTAAAGTTGTTAGAGTAACGAACGAACGAACAGGATTCTAATGAATTATCAAAAAAAATATCGTAATGTGATTGTACGTGCTTGTTAGGGAAAAAAATATCAGTGATCGATTGATGTAGTTGTACATAGTGAATAGAGAGTTTTAGTATCTAAATAAGCTACTAAAAAAAAGAAAAAAAAAGAAAGAACAATGAAACATGGTAAATTGTCTTGAAGAGTATCTTTGATGAATTGTCAAAGATGTTTGAAAAGAAAAGAATTTTCTTTTATTCATCTTTTACGTTGAGTAAAGAGCTTCCATTATAATTTCTGGCCTTTTTCATAAACTTACCTCGCTACACAAGCATAAACTATGCATCGCTTGGGCATCATTGTGTAACAATAAGTTTTATCTTGTAATTTTAGTACTTTGTTTGCTCTCGCTTTTTCGCTTTGCTGTACAGAGAACTGATTTTTTGCCTTTAGCCTTTGAACAAAAAAAAAGCTCAGCAGTCAAACTATTTCTTAACGGTCCAACGAGCTTTTATTGTACAGCCGAATGTGTAATCTCATATAGTATCATTTTTATACCAGTTGTAACGACGAGATACCACATCTTACGTACCAAAAATGGAAAAAAGAGAGATAAAAAGATTGTGACAAACGTGCTAACGGATGCGGAGTGATCGATTTAAATGTGTAATTACTATAATTTTTGAGAAAAAAAACGAATAAATCCTTTTCCATACAAAAAGCAATCGTTTATTCATTAATTTTTTTTGTTTGTTTGTTAACGCTCTGCATGATAAATATGTATATATATACGATGACATTTGCGGATCGACATTGCTTAAAAGTTAACTTATTCCAAGTATCACTATTACGATAAATAATCGATCATTTCTTCAATACAGGTACGCAGCGAACCGTGATCGAATACAAGAGATAATACTTTGTCCTTTAATGTTTTAATTCAAGTATTAGCTGATTTTTACTGTGTCAGCTCTTGAGCATGGCGGAGCCGGTAAAGAAGCGAAAAAAGAAGAAAAGCGAAAAAACAGAAAGAAAAAAAAAAAAAAAAAAAAAAAAAAAAAAAAAAAAAAAAAAAAAAAAAAAAAAAAAAAAAAAAAAAAAAAAATTTCGCTCACTTGTGGCCACTGTGATGATGAGCAGCCGAAGCGTCAAGGTGGGCGGACTTGGGTACGTCCTCTTTTTCGATTTTCAAGGGCTTGAATAGATCGTCCCTCTCTGGTTTCGGCTTGGGCTTGTTGAGGTCGGAGAACAGGGAGGTGAAGTTCGGCTCCATCGCCGCGGCGCCCAGCAAAAGCGTATCAGCCGGTGCCAGGATGAATACCAAGCCGTCAACTGCAGACGGTGAAAAAAGATTGGAAAAAACCGTAACATCATTAATCGATCCTCCGCCAACGAAAAGCAAACGTACCCTTGACCCTGTAGTTCTCCGAGCCGTTCTGGCGCTGGTCGTAGTGGTCGATCAGAGGGTCCTTCTTCGGTTCGGGGCCAGGAGCGTCGTTGGGCCGTGCGTCGCGGTCGCGCGTGTAGTGCATCAGGGGATTGGCCTTGGCGCCGATGGCCGCGAATAACGCCAGCAAGAGCAGAGTCGTTTTGATGCTCGCCCCCATCATTTTCCTTTCGTTCTATATCGACGAAGTTTCCGTTCGATCAATCACAAGTTTAGATACTTTTACCCGCAAAAGGATTCCAACAAAAATGAAGTGGCAAATTACGAAGGAGATAGTATTCAGGCTCGACTATTGCTCACCGTCTCGCGCCCACTGCAAAAGTCCCTGCAACGGCCCCGTCCTGTCGAGTCGAGGTGCGGCTCTGCTCTGCAGCGAGAGAGAAAAACCACTTCGGGAGAGAGAGAGAACCCCGCGCGTAAATCGTCCACAGCGTAACGCTTCCCCCTTATACACTTACCCCTACCACCGCGCGAGCATCAACTTATATACTATACACACTGGGAACAAAAAAGAGCAGCTCTCGCACAAGTTCAAGAACCCGAAGCGTTATACAGGTGCATTTGTATACACGTGTATGTATCTATTCGTATGGGGTCTTTGATGTTTTGTTTTCATCACAAGTGTTTTTTCTTTTTTTGAATCTATCTCTGACGGCTGTAGATCTTTTGGAGGAGCCGAAGATATAATATAGATCGTTGTACTTGAAAGGAAACAAGAAGCGCGAGCTGCTCGAGTGTGAGTGTTACCTCTTGCGTTCGAGAGCTGTACGACTTCGTGATTAATAACCCGCCGGTCGATCGAAACCGTTATCATGCGCCGGATCGAACCGTTTTCAGGTGACGTGTTTGTATTTTTCTCATTGGGGACCTGTATTTTGGTGAAATTAAGACACTCGAGACGCGTAAGAAGAGCCAGTTCGATCGACCAAGTGATGGGTGATCAACCTTAAAATTTAATTCCGCTCGTTCGGGGCCTGGAACATTTATAATCACCAAACTGCAAAGGGCGAAAAACGGCGCTTCTTCTTCTTCGAACAATAGCATCCTGTACGCGCCGGACTCGAAGCACCGATCGCCACGCAACCTTCCTGGAAAGAATCTCTTCTCTCTCCCTCGAACAAGAAGAAGAAGAAGAAGAAGTAAAAAAAGGAGCAGCCAACCTGGCGCGCCTGCGAATCCTCGGAATCGCCAAAAAAGAGCTGCGCGTGCACGCGCGCGCCGGTACATTGAACCTCCGGAGCACACGGGGCGGAGGCTTCTGCGGGCAGAGGACTCGTCGTTCCCAGCCGAGCGTCGCGCGCAAAGGGGGTTGAGCGCTGCGCGTGTATTATACCCTACACTTACACGTGCGCCAGGTATATCCATCCCGAGATTCCCGAGCGAGGACGATATTTTTCACGAGGAAGAACGCAGCGTGCATACTAGTATATACCTGCTCAAGTGCGCCTGCAGTGTTATGGAACGCGCGATGTTACCCCGCACCCGAGCCCCGCGGAAGCGTTCGCGGATCGTGCAGTATCTATATGCTATACGTGCACGAGTATAGGGATCGGGAAGGGAGACGAGCATATATAAGGGGCCAGCGCAGGACGTTGGCCCCGGCACTTTGCGCCTGCACGGACTCCCCGTTGTCGTCCCCTTCGGGGCGTACCGCGTGCGGTGGGAAAATATTGCACGCTCTTTTTCAACGCTTTGCGTGTCTATGTACCATACATCTACCGATCCACTCCTGCCGTGATAAAAAGGTTCGGGCTGATTCGGCGGATTAGGTTCGAAAGGTAAAACCATGACAGCACTCTCTCTCTCTCTCTCTCTCTCTCTCTCTCTCTCTCTCTAGATCGGATCAGAGAGATCGGACGAATCGACTTTGAGAGCAGTTTTTACCGTTGGTCTTGATCGGTAGTATTTTCATGATAATTACACATCGTACCTCATCTTTCATCATTAAACTCCGGAATCGACATTCATGCAGGTATATATTACGAACGTTACGTATGTACATCGGTCATTTTTGATTAATGAAAACATATTTTGAAAGAACGCGTCAGAATTGAGTTTATACTTTTTATAACTTGACCCTATTATATATATATATATATACTAGGTGCTGTACAATCAATAAGTCAAATTGCGCGGAACTTTGATTACTGCGCGTAGCGCAACAAGCGAGTATTTTCCGCTCTATATAATAGTTCTTATGTTCTGTCTTGCCAATCCCGGATGTTATACTACTTGAAGTCGTAATCTCGTGTCGCCTATCCAGAGATCAGCTGTAATATACTTGCCTTATCTCGCGATCATCGACGCGGTGTGATAAAAATAAAATGATGGTAATCTCCCGATGAATCCACGCGTTCCCACCTATCATGCAGTCGAACGCCTCTTTCGGAGATGGAGAACGGAGACCGCGTCTTATATCTCCCCGGCATCATTGATGTGCGTGTTCGGCAGAGAGCTGCAACCATCCGCCCTAATCGCAAATTGCAAATCGCTCTTTTTGTTTTGCTCTCTTCGCGCGGAACCAATCGGTATATAGTGTGGAGAGAGGCCCCGCTGGATCGTTCGATCGGAAAAGAGAGCGGATGAGTAATGGTCGAGTCGGAGCCGCGAAATGGTCCGTTGGGATGTTTAGATGGAGATAAAATTAATGCTCCAACGGTACTTGTGTGTACGTACGTCTTTATTATTATTATTATTATTTTTTTTTTTTTGGTCCACTCGATCCAGACTGGCTCAGCTTTGTGTTTTGATCCAGCGACCGTTGACGCGCCATTCAAATATGCTGTGCCGATTTTATGTGTGGTCTGCGTATAGAAGCGGGATTACGGTACTTTATTGTGTATCATAAATCTGAAATCTGACTCTGGAACGAATCGATGAGTTTGTGGCGTAAGTTTGATGGGAAGAATGATAAATGCGTGATCGAGTGGTGGGTTGGTAATTGGTACGTTAAATTTTGCACACAAGAGTTCATTTTTCAGTGACACTGATTGTAGTCGTCGAAACACAGGATATAATTATTACATCGGCACATCGGTAAGAAAAACAAACGCGAGTATCTCTTTTTGTTGAAAAATACTTTTATTCATTCGAACATTACATATAGCATGTCTTAATAAATATACGACGAAAAAAATAAATCGGTTCGCTACAGAGATCTTAAATATTGTCATCAGAGTATACCCGAGCAGAGTGGAAAATAAGCGTGAAACACCACACCGTTGTTGGAGAAGAGCCCGAAACCGGCTCTGATATATAAAATACTGTATACCGTAATATATGATTTGATCGTCGCCTTCGTCGCTTACGCGCAAGTATATCCGTACATGTATATATAGTTGTGCACAAACGTACCGATATTATCACACGATTCGTCTCGCCTATCGTTTTGCGCACTGCTCTGCAAGATCCATTACACGTCATGCTGGCAGCGGCGACAAAAACGTCGATCAATAGATGGATTCATTCGCGATACAGTGATCCTCTGTGCGAATGTTTGTATCCGGTAATACAACGTGCGTGAGTTTTCTTACAAAACATTTGCTCAACGATTGTACATTATTATCGTAGATTATGGATTATATATATATACATTTGTCAACTTACTGCAGATTCGAAAACGCAAACAAAAATGATCTCATTGGGAGTAGAATCAGATTCTTAATGAGTTACAAATAATATCACCGTGCCCCGTGTAAAAGAGTATAATTATACATGCCCAAAAGTATACGACCGCATCCATTCGACGAATCATGCGAACGCGCGCGCGAAACAAAAATCGGATCAACAACCCCCTCCGGCGTGAAAGATAGCCCCCGCGTGCTCTCGACTGTACAGTCCTAAACCAGTTCCTCCTGGCATATTCCCGACCCGTCGCGGCTCCTGCCGGGCCCGCAGTTCTCGATCGCGTCCCCGACCAGCTTGAGACTCTGGGGCTCCTCGACCGACTCGACGAGCTTGTACTTGCCGACCGTCGTCCTGGGCCTGCTCAAGCCCTTGGCCAGCCTCGCCGCGTCGTCGTCGTCCTCCTCCCGCGTCACCGGCTCAGCGGCAACCACCTTCTCCTCCGACGGCCCGGGCGGATCGGCCTCCCCGGCCGGCGGCGTCTCCTCCTCGTCCGCCGCGGGGGCGGACTTGCTCTCGGAGCCCCGCTCCCCGCCGCCGACGGGCTGCTGCTGCTGCTGCTGCTGCTGCTGGGCGTGCTTGGAGTCGGCGAGCAGGAGCTGGCTCATCGAGCCGAACACGTCGAGGGCGGAGACGGGCCGGGCGACGAGGATCACGAAGTTGTCCAGGTCGACCTTGACGTTGACGTCGCCGTCCTGGCGCTGGTCGTACGTCGAGGCCGGGGCGGCGTGGGTCGCGGTGCTGGCCACCAGGACGGCCAGCAGGCTGGCCATCAGCTTCCTCGGTGGCATATCGTAGCTGCTGGTCGGTGCAGTCCTGCGCGTGCGATGGCTCGGCCGCGACTGAGGGGACCCGCGGGCCTCGCGATGCGGTAATATACGCTGCTGCTGCTGCTGCTGCTGCTGCTGCTGCGTCATCCCCGCGGGGGAAGCTGTGTGTATGCGCGCGAGAGGTACACGCTCCCTCCGCGCGAGGATGATGCGTGCAGGGATCGAGGGAGAGAGGAGAAGGGGGGCCTGTCTGGCGGTGCGGACGGGGTTTTTTTCGTCTTAGGTGCATAGGTATTTGCGCGTGTAAAATATACATGCGCGAGCTATCGTGAACAATTATCGTTCGTATGCGCGCATTTTGAGACTTTGATCCATCGTACCGGGTGGGGCGCGCGCGATCACCGAAAGAGCCTTTTTTTTTTTTTAGAGTTTTTTCGTCGGGGATGCGTATGTTCTTTCTATTTTTTGTGAATTTAATGTTCGCGTGATACCGCGGATCGGGCTGTCGAATACTCGGGATCGTCGAAACAGTTTACAAACAATCATCACTGATAAAATTTACACTTGTATGTTTTGCAAATCTTTATTTTTCATCCTTTGCTTTACATTGTACTTAGTAGCTAGTTTACACAGTAAACACACACACAATTATGGTGTATGGATAGCAATTAACAAACAAATAAAACATTCATTCATGGAGAGTAGCAAAGCTCGCGAGCTCGTTTGACTTACAAAATAACAACGATATGCAGTTGAGAGAATGCGAATTAATGCACGTATACACTTAGGAACTTATGGGTTATTATTTAAAATGCACGCGTTTGCAGAGTTGAAAAGAAAATCACGCGGATCGTACGATGCACTTAGCATGCAGGCGATGTCGTTCGTTGCTCTCCGCCGAGGAGACCTCTTCGACCAACTTCTAGCGCCGTAGCACGAATCCGCTCGGGGCTGCCGATTTTTTCAACAGCGCTGGCGCAAGCTTCATGAGCGCCAGTCTTGGCCTGCAAGTGATGCCACGGTTAATTATTGATTGGAAAAAAAAAAAAAAAGGACAGAAATGGTAAATGATACGTGGAATGCTGCAATATTTATGATTTCCCTATCAATTCGTATCGTATTTCAAGGAAGTACGGGTAAAACATTTTTATTCGAGCAAGAAAAATTATTTCAACCCCAAGTAAGCTGTTTCTGATTGAATTCAGATTTTTCTTACTCTCTGAGCTGTGAAGCTCGTTTTGTCGAGAGTTAACCCTCTTCTTCATTAATCATCATGAATATTAATGATTAATTAATAAATAAGAAGAAAAAAGTCTCACGTGAAAAAGATGTATTTTTTTGAGATGCACAACTTTAGTACAGATAGCAAAAAAACTATCGCACTATTTCGTTATTGTCTTGTGCCGCAACACAGAGCATCTGCATCATATTTCAAAGAAAAACGTGTGATGTAAAAAATTTGTGTTTCCTATAATGATCCCGAACTTTGTTTTTCAACGCGAACCTGTAAAATTGTACGCGCGTTAAAAATTAAAGGGAAAAAATGCGAAGACAGCTGGGAATTTCATTCCTTTAAATGACACCGGTCGAAATGTATAAGTTATCCGGTCCGATCGTGAACGCGAAGCTATTCTTCAAATTCAACTTCGATCGTATAATTATAACGATTACTACTCGAGTTTCTCCAAACACTCAATTTATACATTCGCACTATAACATCGTTTGCATCATCCTCAATGAGTCCTACTCGGATTACACTCATTCGAGACCTTTTCTTTACTTCCGCGTGTCTGTGGTGCGCGTGCAATATTCTAATAAGTACGTGCCTTCAACGCACTGGAAGCAGAATTTTCTCTGCTCGCGTTGCGATCAGTGTTTTTATAATTGCTGCCTCCATAAGAGTAGGTATGCCAAAAAATCGGTATGCCAAACTGATCCATTCCAGTATAAATCGCGCCAACTTTTATGCCGATCAACGAAACATAATCGAATACCAAATAATACCGGTCATCAAGGAGAACAATAATAATAATAATAATAATAATAATAATAATAATAATAATAATAACCTACGAAATCAAGGAGATCCGGCGCTTGAAGCACCTGCCGGACTTTAGGAGGAACCCGAAGGGACAGCGCTTCCTCGGCTCGGCCACCGCCGGAGGTCTCCTCCCCTCGCCCGGCGTCGTCGCGTTCGCGCCGTCCTGTTTCACCGCCACCTTCGCCGTTGTCGTCGTCGTCGTCGTCGTCTCCACGGCAGAGTCCAACATCATCCGCCTCTCCGTCGTCTCGTCAGCAACACTCGTCCCCGACACCGCGGTAGTACCGCCGCTATCATCAACGACCTCCCCGGCGACCGTCGTCGAGTTCACCGGCGCGCTCGCAACCACCGCCGTCGATGATCCCGACGTTTCGTCCCTCGGAGTCGTCCCCCCGGACGCTGCCTCCTCCTCCTGAGCGCCACCCGCTGTCGTCGTCGTCGTCGTCGTCGTCGTACTCGGCCTCGCGGTGCCGCCGCCGCCGCTGCTGCTGGACGGCCTGCTCGGCGTCGGCCGCGGCTTTATCGTAAAGTCCGCGTAATCGTACGCGTAGTCGTAGTTCTGGATTGTACGTGCATGCGCATTAATAATATGCCGCAACAGTGAACAACGACGAGACAAGAACAACCTACCGTGTAATCCTCGAGCATGTCCGAGTCGACGAGCGCGACTATCTGCACGTCCTTGACGTCTATCTGCACGTTGACCCTGCCCTCCTGTCTCTGGTCGTAGGTGGCGGCGGACCGAGCCCCCGCCGCGGCGACCAGGAGCAGCCCGGCCAAGGCGACGGGCCCGAGGAGGCTGCTGCTGCTGCTGCTGCTGCTGCGGCCCATGGCTTGTACGTTGTTGCGACGAGAGCGTTCGAAGAGGGCCCGCCACCGTTGCAGCAGTACATAGGCTTGCCCCGGTCGCACCTGTCGGCCGCGCGAGTCGCTCTAAAAATGAACGACCGGCCGGACGGTTCGCGCGCGCGCCGGACCCCCCCCCCTATGCGCTCCTCGACACGGGGAGGTGGAGGTTCTCTCGCTCGGCCGTGTACGAGGACGGGGGAGACGACGACGACGACAGGTAGGTGCATGTACGCACAAAAAGTGGCCTGCGCGTGCTGTAAGAATGTACACGAGACGAGCGCGCTGTATTCTCTTCTCATCGTGTGTGTGTGCAAGTATTTGCGTCGTAAAACACACACCCAGGCCAAGCTTTTACATGTAACATGCGTAGGTATGGCTTATTGGGCGAATGCAGGAGAACCGGTACAGATCGTGCAGCTCTCTCCCCGATTATCTCTCCCTCTCTCTCGCGAGGGGTATGAGGCAAACGGCCGAGAGGCCGTCGACCCTATTCTTCGAAGGCATATCGTCAGGAGCCGGCGGCCCTCGCTCTTTTTTTTTT
>JAPYYV010030905.1:0-10922 GCA_030522625.1 Copidosoma aretas | reverse complement strand
GCGCGCGCCCCCGGAGGGCACACACGCAGCAGCGTTCATTTGGCCCGCGACGCCCGAGGGGGGGGGGGGGACTTTTGATTCGCCGCGCGGGCTTTTCGGATTTGATTATTCGGACTCCCGGGCCCGAAAAACGCGGGGCGGAAAGGTTCGTCCGCGTCGGGAGCAGCCGGAGGGGGCGGGCGCGTAAATCGAGCGAGAAGACGAGGCTGCGTTGAATTAAAAAAAAAATGTTGTCTCGTCCGAATGTCTATAGGTACGACTTCGTGGTGATAGGGGGCGGAAGCGCCGGGGCGACGGTGGCCTCGCGACTGTCGGAGGACAATCGGTTCTCGGTGCTGCTGATAGAGGCCGGGATGGACGAGCCGACGGGCACCCAGATACCGTCCTTCTTCTTCAACTTTCTCGGCTCGGCCATCGACTGGAAGTACTCGACCGAGAGCGAGGACGAGGCCTGCCTGAATAAGGAGGACCGCAAGTGCTACTGGCCAAGGGGAAAGGTATAACGTTGTTTGTTGTTTTTCTTACTTTTCTTCTCCACAGCACTCGACTGTTTACTGTAGGGGTAGAAAGTCGAAGAATAATAGAATACGAACATATACAAGGCTTTTATTGATGAATCTAAAAAAATGGTGTAAATTAATTTTTGTACGCGTTCAAATTGAAACGGTCGAGTGAGCTATAGGACGAACTATAGACCGATATAAAAGAAAGTAGAGACAGTCGAGTGAGGTAAGACGAGCCCGTTGTAGGCGAAGACATTGACCAATATTACTCAAGTAGAATCAGTCGAGTGAGATAATACGAACCAAAAACTATTATCTATCGAGCTACCAGGCAAAACTAAGTAGAAACAGTCGAGTGAGGTAAGACGAGCGGACACGTAAGCAAAGCATGTAGAAACAGTCGAGTAAAATAAGACCAGATATTGACAAACGAAGATATAAATACATCAAGTAAAACTAAGTAGAAATAATCGAGTACGGTAAGACGAGCGATTGATGAACGTAAAGAACTTCATACGCAAGACCGAATAGAAACAGTCCAGTGAGGTAAGACGAGCCATTTGGAGAAATTAAAGTGACTCTAATGTATATGCAATGATTCTATGCTTTTTTATCTGAAGAAAAAAAACATTGATGAACTGAATGCGCACTGCATCGCGTTATTATTAAAAAGTAAGTTGAAACTCAATAATAACAAGATTTCAGCCTCCAAAGACTCTGCGTTGATGTTTAGGAAAATGTTTTTTGGATTTGTTCACCCTAAACCGTAACTGGTCTGAGTAAAATCATTTGGAAAATTTCAGAATTATCTTTCGTCTCATTCTTCAAACGCACTATTGATTACATCTCAACGGTACCCCCGATCAATACCATGCTCGCTTACCCGTGCGGTTATAAAATTGCGAGGCTCGTTAACCGGCAAATAAAAAACAAAAAAAAAACATCGAAACACCCGCGGCCGCGTTATTTATTTTTCACTGCATTCGCGTGCTCAGTCGAACCGCGTTCCCATTCATCGGTAATTACGCGGACTTAATCCCCCCCCCCCTCCCAAGTTAGCTTAAAACATCTTCCCCGCACACTGTATGCGTAATACGCTTAAGAAAGGCACACAAAGCGCCTTTTCTTCCAACCCTCGCCCCAACTTCATCTACCACGCAAACACGCGCAGCTCCCAAGATTACCCCCTCAATGTCCCCAAGTGCGCTCCCCGTATTTGTGCCCTTTCACCCGCATATATGACGCGCGAACTGCGACCAAGTGAAAACTCGGTACAGCCCCGTATAATTAGAAAATGCAACGGACCGTAAAAGTATGGAACATCATTCGCGCCTCGATCGATCACCAGGTACTGGGCGGCACCTCGGTGATGAACGGCATGACGTACATGCGGGGCTCGCGCCGGGACTACGACGACTGGGCGCGCCTCGGCAATCCCGGCTGGTCGTACGAGGACGTGCTGCCGTACTTCATCAAGAGCGAGGACAACCAGCAGATCAACGACGTGGACTACGGCTACCACGGGGTCGGTGGGCCCCTGACCGTCACCCACTTTCCGTACCACCCGCCCCTCAGTCACGCGCTACTCCAGGCAGGCAAGGAAATGGGTGAGCTCCTCTCTCTCTCTTGTACTCGTTGTGTGGATCGCGCGACAAAAGTTTCGCGCACGGCCGATTTTAATCAGGCTGATGGCGACGCCTCTCCCCCGAGGCCCCCTCGTTCGTTGTTTTCCGCTCTTTTTCTTCTTTGGCTTCGCCCCGACGTTTTTTTTACTTTTGTCCCGCGCAGTAATGAGAACGGCTCGGTCGGAGGATCGTGCTCGCGATTTTCGTCGAAAAACATTTCTTTCAATTTGCCATTCAATTAAAATCGTTCGTAGGCGAGTCAAATTCAACGTTCCCGAGTAACGAGTAATTTATTCCGTTCCCGGAAACGCGCCCACCGCGTTGTACAGTGCACTTGATAATTGAAGCGCTTCGTCCGCAACAGTGGCCCCCCGCGCTGTTTTATACTTTTAACGAAAATTTTCGTATCTCCCGAGTTCTGCTTCCCATCGTTAAAGTATGTAATGCACCACTCTGTATAAAAGCGAATCCCGGCTGCGCCGGACAGGCGTTCCGAGAACCGTTCGAAATAAAAAAGAGCCCCGGCTACGCGATCGCGTGATACGTTCTCATTGGCTCGGGCCCCGGTTCGACACCGGCCGCGATTCCCGCTCTTCGGCTTCCTCGTAGCAGCGGTCAACTCGAGGAGGAGAAAAAAAGAAAAAAACTGAATTCCAGGCTACTCCACGGTCGACCTCAACGGCCGGACGCACACGGGCTTCATGATAGCCCAGACGACGTCGCGCAACGGCTCGCGTCTCTCGACCGCCCGGGCGTTCCTGAGGCCGGCGCGCAACAGGCGCAACCTCCACATAATGCTCAACTCGACGGCGACGCGGGTGCTCTTCGATCGCAGCAAGAAGGTCGTCGGCGTCGAGTTCGTCCATCTGGACGAGGTGCACAGGGTGTCCGTGAGCAAGGAGGTCGTCGTCAGCGGAGGTTCGTCCGATCATTTCGATCGCTTTGTTAACAACGGTCAAAAACGCACTGCGCTTGGGAATAAAAGGCTGGGCGCGTAGCTTTCTTCCGAAGTAACAGAAAATGCCGTCGAAAAAAATAGGGCCGTGATCGGAAGTAGGGCGAGGACAGTCGCCTTGGGGCAACAAATTCCCCGGGCCGGGGCGAAGTCGAACTTGGCCTACTCGATATTGTGAAACGGGCGCGCAGTCGATGAGGATCACGACGTACCGCGCGTATATATATATTAGGGGGGGGGGGGGGCACAATCGGCACTTTTGTGTTCTTCACACCCTCTCACCCGGGGAGCGGCGCGCGCGAACTTTGGGAGGTAATTTAAAGTTATAAGTGGCCCCCGCTCGGTCGAGGGCTGAACAGTCCGGAAAACCGTTGCCACGGGCGGGGGGAGTCGAGAGTTGGGTCCCGGGAAGACTCTTTCGGCCCTCGGAGCTAATAACTCGCCGGCTAACGAAGCGACGATCCAATGGTTGCGCGCAATCGACCGGTAAATCATCGTGGGTCTCGGTAATCACCGATGAATCGAGGCGGTGGTTCATGCTCGACTCCCGATTAAAAAGGGCGACCGTCGGATGAATTTTCGTCGGGCTGCCCAAACCTCACTGTTGAATATTAATTATCGGATCGATGAAAGCTCTTTGGCTCAAGTCCGATGTCACCAATCGTTCTCAAAGTGCTAACCTGTTTTCTTACCAACGGATGTAAAATTTCATTCACCCAAAAACGATGACAATCAGTACAAGCTTCTCTCCGTAAGAGTCCATGTCATTTCCAAGAAACGATTTTTGACCCAGTGCTCTCGAATACACACACACACACAGGTGCCGTGAACTCGCCGCAGATACTGCTCAACAGCGGCGTCGGGCCGCGCGAGGACCTGGAGTCCGTCGGGGTGCCCGTGGTCCACGATCTTCCGGGAGTCGGCCGGAATCTGCAGAACCACGCGGCCTACGCCATAGCCTTCACCATCAACGACACGGATACGACGCCGCTCAACTGGGCCACCGCCGTCGAGTACCTGCTGTTCAGGGACGGCCTCATGTCGGGGACGGGTGAGTGGCGTCTGTTATAATACATATACACGTATATTTCATACATTTGTATGTGTTACGGAATCACCTGCGCTTACGTGCTGTACCATACAAAAATCAGAGAAGACGTGTAAAATTACTTCTTGGATGCGCTCATGAAGTGTAAATCATCGTTTTCGCAACTCTTTAATCAGTCACGCGGAGAAGAGGCCTACATGCATCGGATAATTTCCAAGGGGAGCCGTGGTGCAGCCCGAAACACACATCGAAGGGGGGGGGGGATATAAAAAATACCCCAAGCTGTTACGAAAATCCGAGCAGCGGCCTGCATAATTCACGGCTAGCTCCTTTCTACGCGCGCACAAAGTATACAGGGGTCATTTCACGAAAAACGGGATATTTTGCTGTGTGAAATTGGATATTCAAAGTTTAGTGTTTAGAATTTTTTTATTGTTTTTTCTACCTTCCGTAAAGTCCAAACTAGCTGGAAACTTTTGGGCCCGGCTCTATGGTCATTTTTAGTAAAGTCATGTTAAATTAAATGGGATTTTTGAAAAACTTCAAAAAGTCATCACCGTGACGGTACTTTTTTACGATTCTGAAGCTCCAAAAAGGTTTTTATTACAGTATAGTCACCTAATCGATAATTTAAAATACTTCCGACATTAGGGGCATTACGGTAATGATCGTCTATTTTAGCCAGCAGAACTCTATGTTAATGATGACACTACTGCTAGCCGTACTCGAATTTCTAGTTGAAAAAAATTGGTCGATATGCTTGTTCGCTCTACTAAACAAAATGATCATATTCAAATGTCAATGAATGGACCACTGGGCCCTACTCAATCATTTGTCTCGCGCAATTCTAAAGTATCAAAACTAGGCTTCAGAATTAGAACGCCTTGTACACTTTCAAAAATAATTATCATCGTCCTAAACTACTAGAAAATATCCAAGACAGTTTCAATCATTGGAAAATACATCCTAAACACACAGGCAGTATGAGCCGCTAAAAATGAAAATTTCAAATGCTTCGTGTTACGGTAATGACATTTTTGCCTGTTTTCTCCACTTCACAGCCACGACAAATATTTTTTCTACTTTATTTTAAAAGGGCTATCTAAAGAAACTTATTTTACACTGTGTAAAACAAGTTTGGACCCAAAATAATGAAATGCGTTGTTTATAAACATAGGCTCTATGAAATATCGCAGTTTTTGTGAAATGGCCCATGTACGTCATTAAAACTACTCTGTTAAAGTTTTTAGCGCCGGCAATGATGGTATATTAGTTGCAAATTATTCGCCAATGTTTATTAATTAATATATGTGCATGTCATACGCTAAAATAACTAAATATGAAGACATCATAATATAACTTATTATTTTGTTACATTACATGCGTATTCTACTCACGAAACATAATCTCCTTATTTCCTTGTTTGTTGTTGATCGCTCACTGCAAAGTATAATACTTCTTCACTCGACGAATGACTAGATCACACTGTGAATGAATCATCTGGTAAGCTGCCCAGCTCATTGCGCAGTATAAAGTGCGCATCTCGGCTAGGTCACTGACCACTGGGCACTGACTCACTCAGCTGACTAAGCTGTCAGTGTGATCTAGTCATTCGTCGAGTGAACACGTATTATATGGAGCAGTAAGCGGTCAACAACGGAGCAAGAAGCAAGGAGATTCCGTTTCGTAAGTAGACTTATCTTACCCTTGAAACTTGAATAGAATATTTTGTTAATAAAGCATACGTACATAAAATAATGAAACAATAAGTTATACGTATAATAATAATGTCTTTATGTTTAGTTACTTTATCATAAAATAATTATAATATACACGTAAATAAATTAATAAACATGACGAATAATTGACAACCAATGTGACATCATAGCGAATACTCGAAACGTGATCAGAGTAGTTTTTAATACCGTATACGTGTATAATATAATAAGTAATAATATATAATGTAATAATATAATATAATAAGTAATCCAAGTAACACAATAATTTCACTACGTAATATGTAAATGAGCATTTCACGAAAACCGGGATATTTTGGTGCGTGAAGTAGGATTATCAAAATTTAGTTTTTAGAATTTTTTGTATTGTCCAAAACTACTAGCAAGTATGCTAGATGGTTTAGATTATTGGAATATTATGCATATTAAAAAAATTAATAAGTCACGGCACAGGCAGTACGAGCCGCAAAAAACGAAAATTTCAAATGCTTCGTGTAACGGCGGGAATGCCATTTGGCCTGTTTTCTCCACTTCACGGCCACGACAAATATTTTTTCTACTTTATTTTAAAAGGGCTATCTAAAGAAACTTATTTTACACTGTGTGAAACAAGTTTGGACCCAAAATAATAAAATGCGTTGTTTACAAACACGGGCTTGATGAAATATCGCAGTTTCTGTGAAATGACCCGTATACATGTGCAATATGTGCATAGATCCGGACGCTCTTAATAAGATGACGCGAGTGCGGGAGAGCGGGAGAGATATAAAGAGAGTACTTAAGCGGCGGCATAATATACAGTCTCTTTTTCATTGCTCTGATGATAAACGAGCGGTAAGGCTTATAATACCATCACGAAGGCGCTGTACTCGCGCACGAAACTCGCAGGAATAAACAACTCTGCAACGCTGCGTATACAAGTACTACACTTAATACCTCGCTGCGCGTAATTTTAAAGCGGCCCTTTTACTGCACTTGTGTACACATGCTTGTATACATACGCACTGCGGAGTGCGGAGTGCGGCAGTGCGATGTATGATATACCGTATGCAGTGGCAGTGCGAATGTATTATATATACATGTACTCCCGGGCACGCGCGCGGAAGTCGGAGCCCATCGGGTGATGAAACACCGCAGGTCGCTCGCGAGAGTTTTAATAGCGGCCGCTCGCTCTATTGGCCCCATGACGTATTGTTGTGCTTGCGGAAGTCGCGCCCGGGCTGCTGTAGGCGGGGAGATACGAACTTTTGGGTTTTCATGGGGGGGGGATTTCTCTGCGTTTTATTGCACGTCGGGGGATTAATTGCGCGGACGGGGGTGGGGAGGGATGAAGTTTGGGTAGTCTGTTTTGTATAGAAAAAAGTTATACGATTCGAGTTTGGATCGGTGGATGAATCGAGGGTGCCTAGTTTGAGTATTTTTGTTGAGAACACTCTTTTGTAAACGATGATTTTTAAATATTGGTCGCGATCGGAAAACTCTTTGATCAAACTGCTCATAGTTTTCGGCCACAGAGGTACCAATAAGCTTTGGTAACGCTCAGAGGCGTTGGTTCGAATATTTAAACGCGAGAATCGTTTGATTCTATAAAGGTTCGAGCGTTTTGAAAGTAAACATCAGTTGGAAGTCCGTGACTGAAAGTCAACTGCACTTGGGTCTTTGATTTTCTTAACATCTGCAACCCCAGTGTGGCAAAATGTCTTCGGAAAATCAGCTCCAATTTCTCCACTCTCTATACCCCAACGAACGTAAACGAAAATCGGTCCATTACCATCCACCCCCTACTTCCGTGAAAACAAATAGCTCAACAGCAGACACCGGTAGCATACCACTCCGACCACCAAGAATAATGATCCTTATTCGTAGTTGAGTTGAAACATTATATACATAGCACGATGCAGCTCGAACGGCCCATTGTCAGCGTCTCACCGCGTTAGCGGCCCAGGATGCATATATACAGGTACGCCCCGGCATTCCAGCAAACATTCCGTCGCGAATCTACAAATGTACGGGGTTACCTATTTCAACGCGCACGGACCGCAAAATTAAAAATCGGGTGAAAAATCGATCCACGATTTATACACTTTTTGGCTGGTTTAATTTTTTTCCAAGACCTCGCGCTTCTGCCCGAAAACGAGATCAATTTCCGTCCGTTGCCCCACGGACATTATTACTATAGCCCACGAGCGCGCTCGTCCCTCCTACCCCCTCCCACACACTTATCACCGCATTCATCAAAAGAAAGGCGGGCTGCGCCACCTATACGTACATACACTTGGGATAAAATTATCCAAACTCTGCGCATCTTCGGGCAAAAACATACCCACGACTTCGTACCTGTACACTCGTACACATATCCACAGACACACATAACGGGGCAACGAGGAAGGCACCGCCGAGTGAAAATAAGCCGGTGATGTTGCGCAACTGCATGTGTGTGCTCGATTACTCGGAGAATCCGTTTCGCGATCAGCAACAACGTCCAACGTGCACCCACTACAGCTCCATTCGTATACGTATACGTATGATGGTACGAGTTTGCCCCGTGAGTTTCG
Source organism: Copidosoma aretas (assembly GCA_030522625.1). Taxonomy (NCBI): domain Eukaryota; kingdom Metazoa; phylum Arthropoda; class Insecta; order Hymenoptera; family Encyrtidae; genus Copidosoma; species Copidosoma aretas. Next base: position 2,500 of record JAPYYV010030905.1, on the reverse strand, counting down.
GTGCATCCAGCAGCAGCAGCAGAAGCGCGCTCGTCAGCCCATCCGATCCGGCTGCGCGAAAGTAGATACACGTACGTTATCCCGGCTCCAGCCTTCGCGTCGCCCCGACGTGTGTGTGCATCATGTGTACGCGTATCACCGGGACGAGTTTATGCCCGGGTCGTATAACTTTTACTCTCTCCGGGGCCGATCGAGCCGCCGCTCGGGTTGTCCCTTGCACCGCCGGTCCGCGCAATGTATAGACGCAGAGGTCGCGCGCGCATCCCTGCAGGGACGAGACCTCGTGCAGCACGTCGGCTTTTAATCATCGGGCTCGGTCGGCCGTTTTGTAACGCCGCGGAGCGGAGGAGGAGCATCGCCGATCGCGCGCGTTCTTCTTCAGCGAGCACGAATGCATACGTACGTACCGCTGTGGGATCGCTGCAATAGCATCGGAGAGCGGAATAGTCGGGGGGGGGGATACGTATCGGGTGAGCGGAGAACAACCGATTGGATAATGGACGCGGGGATGGATGGATGGCCCGAGTAATTGCGGGGACGATCGGGGAATCGCTCGGTCGTCGATCGTTCGGTTCGCGGAGCGGGGGGGGCTCGTTGGGAATTTTTTTCCTTTTTTTTGTTCGAGTGGGCTTTCCTTGCCGCGAGGAGAAACTCTCGACCGCGGAGATATCATTGGTCGAGGCGTTCCGGGAGAGAGCGCGGGTCGATCGTTCACCACATACGTTGTAGAGCTCAGAGTTGCCTGTTACTGCGTGCGGTTCATTCATTGATGCATTAGAATTCGGGGACGCGTATACGGAACGCGAGTTTTATAGACGCGTGCATGGGCAAGACAATCGGCGCCTGTTGTAATGTACATCTAGCAATGAAAAGAGATATTTCTCTCCACCATCGAAAATAATGTAATAAATACGAGTCCCTTCGACCGCCCGCGCTTGGCGACGCGCTGCAGCCGGCGTGGAAAGAAAGAAGCAAAAGAAACGGACGAACGGGAAAAAAAGCACGATGCGTCGCCAGCGAGCGCTCGACCCGCTCGCTTCGAAAAAACAGTCCGGCGCGACCCTCGTCGAGAGCCAGCATCGGCTGAGCGTCTGTTCAGTCGCTCGGACAATAGGACACTGTCCATGAGCGGGACGCGAGCCGCTGTCCGTCCGTTGGGCCGGGAAAAATATTCCCGCGGCCCGAGCGATTTACGACCCTCTGCACCCTCCCCTCGTGATTTTCCTCGGTTTCGGCGCTTCTCCGAAAAACGGGCGCTCGAGCGCGCAGCACAGTTGAGTCAGTATACACGACGTATGCGCAGGATGTTGCAGTTTCGGGCTTTATCTTTTTCTTTTTCTCTCTCTTCCGGTGTATCACGGTTCATACCCTTCTCCTGACGATACAGGGGCTTCAACGTGCCTTTAAAAGCCCAAGTACAAGGGTGCTCACGGTATTTATATCCATATATATATATATATATAACGGACGTGCGGGATATTACGTGGAGCCCTCGGGGCATGAATTATATACATACACGTCTCGCTCACTTGTATGGGTGGACTGTGAACGTTGTACGGTATAGATGGGTATATATATACATATATATATATGCGCGATTCTCCGGTATTGAAAAAGTAATGATGATAAAGGATCCAGGGATCTGGAAAAATTCGTAAAAAATTTGGTGTTTCTACTTTTCAAGGTTCTTTGACTCTAAGAGGAAAAATGAATAATTTAATCGACTAAAAAACTATGTGATGTAAGGTTGACGAAAAAATAATAAACTAAAACAACTTGATGTACATACTCTTCACTGTATTATCCGGAGAATATTTTGAAAAGAAATGTTGGTAAAAAAGTTGAAAGGGCTGAAAAAACGCGTGTCACACAGTACATTCATCTCGCGTCGGCAAACTTCTTCGTACACCGGATAAAAACACGCGGAAGATGAAAATCTTCATCGAATTTAAATTTAATACCGTGTGCCCAAATTATATTTTTCAATTGAAAATTAAAACAAAAAATTCCCTCCGAACTGGAGCAGTTTTTATAGAATCACTCATATATAATATATACATATGCAAGACATACATACACACACACGTAACCATAGCCGCCGGCCAGCTCTCTTTATCCCGTCCTTAAATTTTTTCTCCTTCCTTAATAGCCCCTGCAAAAACGACTTCCTAGCAGCAGTAGTAGTAGTAGTAGTAGTAGTTGTAGTAATAGTAGTAATAGTAGCACTGAGAAATGACGTACACGGCTACCTTCCTCCGCCTCTCACTCTCTCTCGTTTTATTGGGCCGTTTTGCTCGGCACGGCAGCATCAATTCGTACTTTCCACATGGCTGAAGTAAAATATTCGCAGAGGGTCGAGCGAACCCATATTCGCTCTTCAAAAAAAAATATCACGCAGAGCAAGTATACCGTGAGTGTACGGCACAGTAAGTTTTGTACAGCTGTCGTTGCGACATACCGATTTTCGTCCCCGGACCGTAAAATGATCGGAACGAGGAGT
>JAPYYV010030899.1:0-14898 GCA_030522625.1 Copidosoma aretas | reverse complement strand
CGATCTTTCTCCCCCCAGCGGGGGCCAGTTTTGAGGGAGACCGTTTCATCGCGGCGGGCGATGATGCGAGCCTGCGTCGGGCAATGTTTCGGGGCACGAGCTGAATTCGGACAATCGGCGGCCGGGCGAGCCGATCGGTCGTAAACTTTCCATCGTCGATTCGGATTCATTGCCCTGGACGATGTGCCAGCCGTCAAAACCTCCCTCCCTTCATCGTTCATCATCATCATCATCATCGTAAACGCGCGGACCCGATTCATCCGTCGGGACATTGATCGACGAAGGGGAACACCATCCCCGCGCGTGTTGTTGCACGACGCCCGAAAAAAACTTTGCTCGACGCGAACCTTTGCCCGGCGCGGGCCGCCCGAAAATTGCCGCCGGCGGGGGAAAATTCCAACCCCGCGGCCGCCCGCGGGTGGGCCGAAACCCCCCCCCCCCCCCCCCCCCCCCTGCTGTACTATACATTAGGCGCCAGCTCGGCGAAACTTTCCTGCGCGCGAGGAGTACAGGGTACGCATACGTTAGAGCTCGTCGGATCTTTCAACTCGGAACGAGCGGCCGTTTACGGGGATGGGTATAATTTTTTTCTCCGCGGCAAACTCGACGAAGCTCGCGCGATGTGAGTATAGAGAGCCGCGACTGTATTGTACCATTGTAGGCCCATTGATCTTGGCCTCGAAGAATAATAATAATAATGGTCATCGGTCGCCGGCGCGCGCAACGTTGATGCTCGGAAATCGAGTCCTTGATAATGGTGTCAATGATTACCAAAATAGTTATGAAAAAGGCGATCCCGTATAGCACGCGATGGGCGTGTGTGTGTGTGCGCGCATGAGGTGGTCGAAATAATGATAATAAGAAAGTAGGTCGATCGATCTTTGACCGATACTAAGCTGCGGTTCCTTTCATCAGGGGATATCATATACGGTTTATACACTGTTAAAAAAAATATTCAAGTTAAATTTCATGAAAATTTACTGGAAGCTCATTTCCAAACGGTGCGATAAATTTTATTGCTCTAATTGTATGTAAATTTTATTGCTCCAAGTTGCGCAGTAGATATCTCCATACACAATGAGTATGCAGAAATTTACTTGAATGTTGGAAATGAACGCATGCGCGTACAATTTCAATCTTTTATAGTAACTTTAGTTTCAAATAATTTAAGGTAACTGTATAAAATACTAGTACCTTGATACATCATACACCATTAGTGTGACGTATTTTATATGTATCAAGCATGACTTATTTGATAAAAAATACAACTTCAGTCTTGTTTCTAAGATGTCTTGCGTACCTTCATTTAATTTTTTTAATAAGACGAGGAGACGCGCATTACGTGCCAACCCCCCAACTTTTATTATTGCTCATATTCCATGACTTTTTAAGTTTTTCTAATCATATAACTATGATTCAGTTTTTAGACGAAATTTAAGACCCTTTGAAGAATATTATTATTCATCTGCAAGCAGTAAAATTAAATGCAATACATAATATTTTATATACGTTTCATTTCAGTTTCATAAATGTTTACATTATTTTTTATGCTTGGTTCAATTAAATTTTTTAATACTTGTATAATATTCTATATCCTAATGCATTAATCATTCTTTATGTTCTCATCCATACATGTTTTTTTTAATGATACGAAATTTCTGCCATTCCTACAAAATTATTTATCATTTGAATGTACAAAATAATGAAATATTTTGTGTAATCAACACTGAATTTACATGAAATTTAAGGTTATTTTTAACAGTGATACTATGCCTCTACACACGCTACATTTCCCGCGATGAATTTCGCGTGATACCGATTCATCCTACATTAATGATCACGATGATTAAAAAAAAAATGAACGAATGCGCTGGCGTGATGGATAAGAGATAAAAAGGAGCGACTCGACCCGCCATTTCCATGAAGCAACAGTCAAGGGGTGTATGGTATACGAGGAAGGAGAAAAGGCATTAAAAAGAACAAACTCCCATGCTGGTGATATCTAATGCCTGCGCACGAGCGCGCATTTATATACACTAGCGACACTCGAGCCGCGGCAGCGGCGACTCGAAGCGTACCTGGAGGCAAGAGGAAAGAGTCTCTTCCGTGCGCGTATAAGTTATGCCATCGTTATTCTTCGAACAAAAAAAAAGAGAAAAAAAAACCTCCGACCCGAAATACTACGCCAGTGATAAAATATTACAATGCACTTGTCGCGCAGGAGGGCCAGCGTGTAACATGCTACAATATTAGTCCCGTCGCGTATAATATTTGCCCCCTCGCGCGACTGCGATACACACGTACACACAGTGCGAGGTGTACACGTGTAAAATCACCTCCCGCGCGTCAAATCTGCAAAAAGCATGCGGAGCGGCGCTGTTTTTAGTCGGCCCGGCTGCAGAACCGGAGGGGCGCTCCGACGCGGAGGGCGGAGGAAAACGAGGCCGCGGGGTGCAACGGCCCGGTGAAAAGAGCCGAGCAGATGGATGCGAGCTCGGCCGAGGTTATTCGGCGCGGTGTGTGCGCACACGCGAAGGGTAAGGTGCGCCGCTGCACCACCGATGTAATGTACTCCGAAGCGTGTGCACGCGTGCGTTGGCGTCCTGATGCTGCGCGCCGCGGTTCGTGGACGGAGGAACAAACCATTCGAGAGTTCTGCGATAGAACGAGGACGACGACGACGACGACGACGACGGAATGTTTTTCGACCCGGGGAATCTCCTTCCGCGCGCGGCCTGGCGAAGAAAAAGAAGAAGAGCTGTGTTTTCCCTCGCCCCCTGCGCCCGGGCGCCCCTCGTTTTCAGGGCCGCCCTTTGTTCTCCTCGCGCCCCCGCGTTTCGCACACCCGGCCGCTTTCTTTTTTCGCCCATACGTACACACGCGCCTTTTCAACCCTGCCCGGCCGCCCGCTCGCGTATACGTGCACAGCCCGCGTTCGTCAAACTTCTACTCCTTCGCGCTGTTGTTGTACAGGTGCCGTTCTGCCTGTATCCTCTTTCACACCTTCCGTTCTCGAGTCCTATGTGTATACACAACACGTACACATGAACGTGCGTACGATATACAGCAGGACAGCTATTCGTCCCTCCTGATGCTTTTCCCCCCGACCTTGACCCCCTTTGCTTCCGACGGACTGCTGCACTTGCACGGCGGCACAGCGTCGATCCCCAGGAGAGAAGCCATAAACAACAGCTCTGTAATTTCCGGGTGCCCCCCCCCGGACCGCCGCGTGCTGCTCGCCTCCAGATAAGAGGCGGTAACTCGCGGGAGAGATCATTATCGGGTACATGCTACAACCCGCATTCAAAGAAAATTTACGGTTTTTTGCGCGGGAAAGTACTTTTAATGGTTGCGTAGCAATCATAAGCCGCGGCGTTGTTTCGAACACACGGAGGAAAGCCGATCCACTGCAGAGCGTCGAAGGGCGCGTGCACGAGCTTGCGGTCGGTCTTACGCATCACCCGCGAGCGTGACTTTGCGCCGGGGCGTGCTTACAAAGGGCGCGTTCGTTGCACATCTGGAGACGAAAAAGAACTTCATTCCTGGCCCGTGGGGGGCCAATTTTACGCGACTATACGTTCTACCAAGGCGACCAAAGCCCCCGCGATGTCGGCCGGGAATTTCTCCGGCAGCCGCGCGCACGCACCCACGCGCGCAAGCGAATCGACGCGTCCGTCGCGTGTCCATGTAGCGCGCGGGAGCTGCAGCCGAGCTCCGGCGGATCGAAGTTCCAAAGGGACGGGCCGCTGCCGTGGCGACGGCGACGGGAAACGCGCGACATGCATAATGCATGCCTGGAATGGGACACGCCACTGCTTGCGCACAGTCGTAGGACGGATCGCGTGGGTGTGGGTGCGCGGCGGCAGCAGCAGCAGCGTTGTTCGATCGGCCGTATATATGTGGCAGCGGTGTTTGTCTGCCGGGAGCGTGGTGTGCGCACCGATACGGGATAGCTGGGAGTTATCGCCGGGAGAGTCTTTGTTTTGTTTTGTTTTCCACCCTGCACCCTCTGGCTGGAGTGCACCGCGTGTGCGCTCGGACGTTGAGAGGAACGAGGGGCGGGGGAAATTTTCGAGTTGCCATTTTTTGCGGATCGGCAGCTCGAGAAGTATGGGATTCGATATTGCGCGGGGGGTGAGAAAGTTTTCGCGCGCGCGCCCGAGTTTTTCGGTTCGAGGCGGAGAGTTTTGCAAGTGGGTGAGGCCGGGAGTAACCCGGGGGAAACTTTGTGACGCATTGTGGAGGAAAGTGCGCGTGTACATGCCCGGTGAAAAGTGCGTTTCAGCGTACGCCATTGGGGAGTCGGGGGTTGCGTAATAATGCGCGCGGAGCTGGGGGCAGGTACGTTGAAATCGTCGCGAGCGCGATTCGGGTGATAAACTATTATTACACGTGCTTTCGCAGTTTTCGTGTGATTCATCGCTTATCGCTCGACGCGTCGTCGGAAGAGGAAAGAGATGTCGCAAAAGTGTGCCCTTTTTCTTCAAACTTTACAGCGTGCGAGAGTGAATTCAACTGAGAGGAGCTTGCGAGTAAGAATATTAACATTTTTCTCCGACGTGCTCGTGTGTTTTTTTGTGCGACACGAGTGTTACGAAATTGAAAAAGTTTAACCGTAAAGTTATGGTAACAAGTAACTGAAATTTCTTTATTGCATCTTCTTTCAACTTCATCAGAATCACAATTATGGAATTCGAAATATAAGGATACAGCTGACATATAACTATCACGTCGTGCATCATGTATCATAAAATGACCTCTGCCGCAACTTCCAAAGTACAATTTTTAAACTCTTATTCAGAGGCATCGATTCGATTACAGCAGGTTCAATGGTATGTAAGTATACACCCGACGAAGCTCGCTCCGAGCGGTCTATACCTAACTCGTTGCTTACATACACTAAAAACCGAACATCCACTATCGCAAACGCTAAGAACACGCGGAACACGAACAAGCAGCAGCGCGGGAGGAAACCCGAGAACAACGCGAAACCGATCCTTCGCATAATCGACGAATTAATCAAACGCCCGGCTGTTACGAGGGCAAATAAAACCGTCCCGCTCGCAGGGCAAGCCGAAATCGACGCGTGATTTAATCGCCCCGGGGATCGATCCCATCGAGGGCCCCACCTCCTCGCGCGGCCTCCTTCCGCTGCTACTTACTTACCATTACCACGGTGCATTAACTTCACTTGCACGTCGGAGGGTAGATTATATGCATCCCTACGGCGCGAGCTCTCCCGCGGCCCAGTGTACAGCGGAGTTCCGTGATGTATTGGGCGTACGCTCGTGGGCACCTGCTCGAACTGAAATTAAACCGGGGCTCTTTCGTGTGTTGGTGTGTGTATTTTACAGATACGTGTAGATTATATCCACACCCCTTGCGAGCCATTGGAATGGACAACCTTTGCCCTGTGTGTATACTCCACCCCTAAAACTAATCGATCGGCTCGCGCTGTGATCGTCGTACAGTCGAGTCATGTGAGCAAGGGGTTCGTCTGACCCCTGCACTTAGCTAGCAACGTTAAATGTCTGTTGGTTATTGTTTGACTTTCTCCCGTACTCCGAAAAGTGTAAGGTTTTGTTTGTTTGTGCTTCCGCCCCCCCCCCCACTCGCGAAAAAAAATATGAAAAAGTCCTTTTTTTTTTTTTTTTTTTTTTTTTCTTTTCACCCAAAATAAGCCAAAAGGCTGAAGTTTTTCATCATCGTTCGGGAACATAACGACTGAGTGGTATCTTGCGCTCGCCGAGTTAGGCCACGGTCGGGGTAGCCACTGTGATGGACGCGGTACACGCGATTCATCAAAGAATCACCGCGCGAGGAGAGATTGACCGAGTGGAAGATGTTTGTATCACATGTGAGTATAAAGCGACGGGCCTCAATGGGGGCCAATTGGGCCGAATGTTTGACAGATACAGCGGCGGCAACGATTGGCCTGAGAAAACGAGGGAATCGCGCCGTTTTATTGACGACGACGAGGAGGAATCGGCAGGGCGCGCGCGCTTTTATTGGACGGACGCGCGCGGATCGTTTTGACAATTGAAGACTTTTAGTTCTCAATCAGCTGGTGTACATGTGTATTACGTTCTGGGGCTGTTTCTTTTTGGTTCGAGAATCATTAAAAAAAATTTCACCGCAGGGAGTCAGTCCGTGGACAAAAAAATAATCATCACTGTATCGAGATTAAACGCCGGCTACAGGGAGTTGGAACAAAAGTCGGCCGATACAGTGACGGACTGCGCGAGCGAATAATCTTGAAACTTCTTCCTCGAGCCTCTCGGGAGTACGCAGGAAGTGCGAGTGTAGTAGCTCTTTGGTTCATCTCGGCCAATTTTAGAGTTACGGCTGAGAGGAGAAGGGTATTATCCATGTAGGGATTTCCATATAGATTTGAAAGGGTTGGAAACTCAAGAGAACACGCGTATGATGGTACAAACATTTTGTTTCAACAACACTCTTCCACGTATCTCTCAATTGGTACTCGGTCACAATTGAACTTTCCACCACGAACAAAGTTGTAGTTGAAAAAAGTTCGGCTGTACTTCCGAAAAACGGTTACCCTAAATTCACATCTAGAACGCGTTTTCCTATGTATTTTGGGGTGCAGACTACGAATATCATGATGAAATTCACCACAAATGACGATGAGGCTCCATGGCGATTAGATGCCGTCAATGATGTCAAAACTACGTAAAAGATGTCACATTTCAGTAATATTTAAATCACATCTAAACCGCGTACATGTACGTGTTGGTAATTATATCGAATAATGTATACACCTCAAAGATCAGCCTGGAAATTAAATGTTGTAGTGTATATATATATGTTGGAAGCGGAAATCATTTCTTAAGTGTTTTTTTAACTATAAGTAAGAAAGAATATAGTACAGAAAAACACGATGATATATGTGTGACAAACAGTATATTCTTGCTGTTCATTAATATATCGTCAAGTATTATACATAAATATGCCTCATAGTAACATTATAGTACTTCCTAAAATTCTTTGTAATTGGACCATAAATAGCGATTCAAAATATGACTCAGTTTGTTTACATTCACATTTAGTTATTAAACATACATTACAGCAAAATACGATGATATGGTGTGACAAACAGTATAAATGTAGTCATATTTACGCACACTATTCGATATAATAATGAAGACCACGAATATACTGTCTGCCACATATATATCATCGCGTTTTCTGTACTACATTCTTTCTGTACTTATAGTTGAAAAATATGAAAAATAATAAAAAATTTTTTAACGTAAAAAAACCACACTTTAGAAATGATTTCCGCGCCCAAAATATAGTGTGTACATTCTTGTTCAGAATGATCAATACTACAACATATTTAATTTTCAGGCCGATCGGTGAGGTGTACATTATTCGACATGATTACCAACACGTACATAAACGCGTTTTAGATGTGATTTCAATATTACTGAAATGTGACATCGTTACGTGGTTTTGACGTCAATTACGGGGTTTAATCGTCATTCATGGTGCCTCATCGTAATTTGTGGTGAATTTGATCATGATATTCGTAATTAGCACCCGTAAAAGATAGGCAAACGCGTTCTAGATATCATTTCAGTATTACTGGAATTTGATATTTTTAAAGTGGTTTTGACGCCAATTACAGCATCTAATCGTCAATTACAGTGCCTAATCGTTGTTTGCGGTGAATTTCCTCATGATATTCGTAATCAGCACCACAAAAAGATAATAAAACGCGTTTTAGATATGATTTCAGTGTTACTGGAATTTGATATTTTTAAAGTGTTTTTGACGTCAATTACTGCATCTAATCGTCAATTACGGTGCCTAATCGTTATTTACGGTGAATTTCCTCATGATATTCGTAATCAGCAGCCCAAAAAACATATAAAACGCTTTTTTGATGCGACTCTGGGTAACCGCTTTTTGGAAATATATCCAAAAGTTCAAAATATCTTTCATGATTTTAATTCTCACACGTGTACAATCGTAAATTTGAAAAATCCCATCGATGCCCAAAATACATCTCCCAATGCTATTATCAACACCACTTGAAACGCACACACACACACACTGAATAGGACCCCAAATCAAAATCCATATTCTCCCCGATAAGCCCATCAGCGTGTTTATCCCTCATTCAGAAAGCAACCGGACCAAACAAAAGTCGGCCGTTACGCAACTCCCCAGCAACGGCACCGACGCTCGTACGCACATTAAAGACACACACCGGGGAGGGGGGGGGGGGGGGGGGCCGGGGGGGGGGGGGGGGGGGGGGGGGGGGGGGGGGGGGGGCGAGACAAGTGGTTCCGGGTAACCGGAGAGCACAACCGCGCGAGTCCGCTTTTCATCCCCCTTTTTCATTTGGAGAGCGCGAAGAGGAGGAGGAGGGATTAATTTCCCGCAATTTGTTTCGTCCAGCCCGTAATGACACGCACGGCTGGCGCGTCGGCGTCATCGCGCTCGTCGACCGGCGCTTTTGAAAGCGAAAGAATAAACGAGGACGCGCCGCTCGTCGGTTGCCTTGCCTCGGACTACGACGACCACGGCGATTGTGTTCGATTTTGGTGATCCGTTCGTCCGTCGCTCGATCGACGGTCAAATTGACCGTGCAGAGCGTAAAGGTTCTTCCCGACGAACCGGTACGTGTTCTCGATGGCTGAGAAACTCGGTCGGCGCAGCGGTATAAAAAAGTTGTGCGCGGGAATATGCGAAATCCGCAGCCAAAGCTCGACGGCACGAACTTCGGGGCGTATTTTTAATTGCCTATAAATTGGCGGCCGATGAGCCCCGAGCCTTTCCCCCATCCATGCTCCTCGGGTGTATCGTCGGAACGTTACTCGCGTAATTATCGTCTCGCGCGCGCCGATTCGCGATGCCTGGATCAATAATGACAAAAGCTCCCGGGGAATCTCGGGGAATCGCCGAGACGAGAAATCAGGCGAGGAGGGGCTCCGGATCGTGCGAGCCGGATACGTTGTGCTCATGATAATACGGAGCCAGAGGCCGGTTGGACAGGTGGCGAGGGGGGAAGGAAATCGAGCGAACTATAAATCGCTCGGGCCAGCCGCGAAAGTTTGGGTTCGAAAAGTTGGTCCGCGAACTTTACCTCGGATCGCGCGATCGGAGCTCGTGTCTCTCGATGGGCGCGTTTTTCGACGAACTCCATAATGTAGATACATTCAGGGCCAATGGAAAGAACAATTTTTAATGCTACATCGCGAGTCGCGTGTATCATCGTTACTATTATCCACCCGTGTATTATGGAAGCGAGTACATTACACAGTCCTCTGGAAATCGACTGCCGAAGCGCGGGCGGCGCTGATTTGAAAACTTTTATCCCGGCGGTCGTTAAGTTTTTTACTCCCCGAATGCAAATTGCTTCGTTTAAAGTTGGCCGTTTGGTTTTGCTCCGTTTCGCTCCCTGTTTTTCGCCGAATCGTTGCATCACGGGGAAACGGTTTGATCCATCTAATCAATGTTGTCCGTGGTTTTTTCCATCACTCTTCCATAACGCGCGGGATCAGAACTATTTTCACGGCGCGTCTCTTGAGACTTATCGGAGTTCATTGTAACAGCCGATGTTTACCTAACGTTCGACAAGCCGCATAGATATATATATATATAATATATTCACAGTCGAGTGCGAGCATACTTGTGCTATCTGCGGTCGATAAGTATCACAATAGTCTGCCCGCGCCAGAACAGAGATAACGGAACGGGACTATCGAGTGTTTGCTCGCCTGCCCGGAGCATAGGCGCGTACTTCTTTACGACCCAAAATAGATCGAAAAAAATAATCTTGCTCCCATCGCTGCAGCGTCGTAAATCCCGAGATACCAGACGCATATTAGGTGTACCTCGGAAGAATTATTCCACCCGTCAACATTAAGTCACTTATCTTAAAAGACACGCGCACGCGCGCGCGTACGTCTGTAATCATTCGCCTCCGACGGCTCGCCCAGACGCGTCGAATTTGCACAGACAGAGCGATCGGGCACGCCGCGCGCGCATACTTCTGCTGCTTCTCTCCCTCGAATATGCGCAGCCATAAAATTGCAAAGCAGGTACGAGGCGGAAGCGGTTTTCTCCTGTACAAGCCATCATCGGTAAGGGCGTCGGTCGCCCCTCTTCTACCCCGACCAGCCCCCGCGCGCGCCGAGAGAAGAATAATCATCGCGCGGCGCGCCTCGTCCTCGAGCTCGTCCTCTCGCCTCGCGCCCGACTCGAAAGAGCGGCACGCAGCGCGATCCGTTCTTTTGTCCTCCCGGTCGTTAAAAATCAATCGCCAAAGCCCGGCTGGCCACTCGCTCGCCATGGAGCGTTCGATTAGCGCTAAATCTCGCACAGACGCGGCGCGCGCGATCGACGTTTACGGCCGCGGGAACGGCGCACGGCCGTTGCGTCACTTGCAGGATCATGATGATCGGGGCGGGGGGAGATTTACGATCGCGACTGGCTGTTGGGATGATGATTTTTCCAAAGCTCGACGGAGGAAGACGGATCGCCAAGGCCACTCTCCCTCTCTCTCTCGCCGACCGTATGGATGTAGCGGCGAGGAGGGGAAAAAGACGTATCCATCCCTGATGGTACTCACCGGCGCGGAAGCTCTCGGGGCGAAGTACCTCTCAGGGCCGACAGGTCTTCCTCGCAAGCTCGGGGCGGCCCGGCCGTTCGTCCATGTTCGCGCCGACCGCTGTCGTCCAACTTGGGCGGGATCGTAGCCTTTAGCGCCGATGGTCGGGGAACCAAGGAAAAAAACTCCCCCAAACTTGCGGGCGCACCGTATCCGTCACTCCCGAACGATCGGCAAAAACGCGAGCCTTCCCGAACGCGTGCACCTCTCGCGGCCGGAGAGTCGGAAAGAGAGCCAGCAGCAGCAGCAGCAGCGTCGGCGGTACGTACACGCACGGCGAGCCACGAAGACACAGCGGGTGGTGGTTTCGGGACGAGCTGATGGGGCCGGAAGCCCGAGCGCGCTACTCCGCACGCATACCGTCCGTGCCCATCGTCGGCTCGTGTGCGCCGCGGACGAGAGCACGCATCACGAGGCAGTTTGCGGATGGACGGACCGCTGGCGGAGGCTGCTGCTGCTGCTGCTGGTGGTACAGAGTAGCGCGCTTTTGCTCGTCGACGTCTAACCTTGCGCCGTTCGATGCCGTGCATACATTGCCCACAGCTGTGCACACGAGCGACGATGCGCCGTGACGCGCGCTGTTCGCAGAGTTTTTCAGCGGGCTTGGTTTTTTCTTTCGGCGCTGTTACGCCTCTGCGTGCAGTTCGTCCGTCGCGCGAGGGTATGTATATATGTATATATATATACGCGCGCGGATTCCCTATACTGTTCCCCCTTTTGGTTTTTCGGGCCACCGCGGCCTTGGTCGGTGCTCGGGTGTACTGCGTGCACGTTTTAATTTTGTGCCGAGTCCGTTGTCTCGGCTGACGATGCATTTTTCAACCATCGACGATTCGGCCTTCGATTGGCCAACGATGATGGCACTATAATGACACCTCGAGTGCGAGCAGTAGATACGGGCGCGCGTGCTCGGACGTCGCGCTGTTCTTGCGGATAGAGCGCTTTTCCCCCGGGGCGGTGAAAAATAAAGATGTTCCCAATCGTACGCGTCGAACGAACTCAAAGTCATTTCGGAACTGGCTTTTGTTTTTTTTTTTTTTTTTTTCCGGTTTCTTTTGTTTTGGTGCACACCCGTTCTCGCGTCGGGGCTCCAAAGTGTACGTGCAAACGCGTTCTCGTTGCCCGTTCGAACGGCCCACCAGTACCGTTGTTCAACCTTTCACGATTGCGGAATCAGGACTCGAACCAGAGCTCCGGCAAACAAATGAACAAAACTTGGGTGATCCGGAAGACGATCACAGCGATTCCCCTCCCTCGTGCCGACGAAAGACAGCGTTCTCGGCTTTCCTCAAAATAAAAAGAAGGAGGACAAAATCAAAGATCCAAGATTAGTGATGGAACTTTCAAAGGCGCGATTACAGCGGGGGGGGGGGGGGGGGGGAGAAGTTCGGATATGAAAGCGCGGGGGCCAACGTGACGACGACGACGACGACGACGACGACGGGGAACAAAAGGATCCGCAGACGGTGACACTCAGACCTTGTGGCCCTGATGTCGTGCCTCACGCACGCAGCGTGTCCATGTGCGCGGCTAGCGAGCGAGGCAACGTAATGAAACTAACTGGCGGGGCCCTGCGTTGTTGCAGCAGCTCGGGACCAATTAACCGCTGTACCTATACGTATATGTACATGCACATTATGATGTGTACACGGTTGTGTTGACGGTCTGCTGCCGCCTCTTACATGTACATGGCTTGTCGCTCGGTAGCGTATGGTATACATATTACTCGTATGATTAGAGCTTGGTTGTACGCGCGTGCTCCGATGGCGGTTTTCGTTCCTCCGCTTTGTGGCCAAGCTTCGCATCTCCAAGTACAATGAGATTCGTGAATTGAACGACGTTCTGCATACCTGTATGTACGCACAAACGGATAGTATACGTTGATCCGCGGTATCAATTATTATTCGCTGCCTCCGTCGTGTGTATAATAGTAGTCGAGCGGATGGCTTTTCAGATATACTGATGCTGATCATCATCGTAGTCGTCCTCGGCTTCAAAGATGCCATCCCGTGACACAATGAGCCTTTTCGCTTTTAATTGCACCCCCCCGATCGCCTTGATGGAGTTTAAGGTCTGCTCGTTGATCGATGGAGTCGTTGAAGGTAAAACCGCGTCGTCGTCGTTACTGGGCAGAAGCTTTTTCGAAAACATATTTATCGTTGCTCCGTACAGCTATAATTCGGAGATAAGATGCGATGAAACGTTATGCGGAAGCTTGAAACCCGCTTGCGTGGTAGTCGAGGTAAAAAATTAAGAAAAAAAGACCGAGAGCTGGCACTGCGTATTTTACTTCTGGCTGACGCGAGGAGCAATAGGAGCGAAAGTGTTTAGCTACAGCCACGCGATACGATGTTTCTTGTTGCACAAGTATCATACCTATTCGAGAAAACTGTGCGCCATCGTTCCTATTTTATTGTACAACTATACGGTAAAGAGAAATTAATGTTATTCCGACTATGTATACGTACTAGTGTCTGCACCATTATTATTTCATACATCAGGTTGTTCGCAATACACGGTTGCTCCTTTGGCTTGTGTACAAAAATGTGTAATCCTCTCAAGTATGCGGACAAGCAAGGAGAGCCAAAGTAACTCGCTCCGCGTGATCATCAATCGAAGACCAAATACAGTCGACCGAAAAACCGGCGAAAACAACCCTGCGTGGCAGTATAAGCAGTACACTCTCGGGAGGGCAGTTACGGCGATCATCCGCTCGAGATAATACTTTTCCGAATACGGTGGTCGTAAGACCGAGTTGGAGCCCAGAAGCGCGTGCCGATGGGCGGACGGGCCGTGTGTCTTAACGAGGACTGCGGGTACACCAGATACATCCATCCTCATCGATCGCTCGGCGTGAGTTTTAGGGGCAGGGCTCGAGAGAGATTCGGACGGCTATTGTGGGGATGGAAAATAAGGTTGAAGGGGGTGTTTTTTGAGGATGGACGGGTTTTTTTTTTGATGGATCGCCGTATTTACTGCCAAATTATTGAAAAATACTTGTACCTGGTTTCTTTCCTTTTTAATTAATATTAGTATTACTCAGCAAATGATAGAATGCATGAACTTTATGGTTCGGAACAAACTCATCGTTTGCAAAATTAAATTAAAATAAATCTTCCTTTCTTTCCTGTTTCAACAAATGATTGAAACCTGCATATATATATATAGGTGTACCCCCTTAGAAAGAAATAACTCCTCAGCCGAGCGCCCTTACTTTTCCCATGGATATATCCTTTTTCCCCGATGGCGTAATACTCTCTTCACCGAAAAAGAAAAATTCAGTGAATAGGGAACAAAATTGCGCGTCACCCGAACTTATACATACATACGAACTTATCATCGGTTTTCCTCCTGCGGCATAGAAACTGTACGTGGAAAAAAAAGTGGATCATGGTACTAAACAGGAACGACAACCTTTTAGTATGATCAATTTTCCATCGCCATCGGCGCATAAAATATTTCGAAATATCGTAACACCAAAGGCACACACGACATAAGATTTTCATAAATTCCAATGGCTGCTTTTCCATCGGTACGGAAAATGCGATGCCCCTCCGCTCCGCGGCGTTTCCATATCCCCGCGAGAAAAGCAAAATCGATCCTCGTCCCTTTTCACGTTTGCAACGACTCCCTCCGACCCATCGCGCGTAAGCAAATAATCCATCCCGCAGAACTCCATACGCGTTTTCGCGCGGGCGAGCATATTTTCCCGGGCTGATTGTTCCTCGGCGTGTCCGGAGAGTTTTCATTTTCGTTCCCAGCTGGTGTGCCCGTAACTCGCGCTGCGTATTTTCGCGGACGGAGAGCAGCGAAGGGCACGCACTCGCGACGGAGAAATTTTTCCGAAACTTCGCTATTCGAGTGAAAAGCCGTGGAAATCCTCGTAAAAGGGCCGATATTAAAAAAAACACTTCCTCCCCCGAACGAGTTCTTTTGTTCGACCGTGGGAATATTTGTTCTGTACCCGTAACGTTGCATTCAAACGAAAAATTCCGCGCAATGAAATCTCCCCCCGTAGGATCGAGATATAGAAGCCCCGGAAAAACCCGGAGTCATTCGACTTGCGTCATTCCTCCTCCCCCACATCCTGCAAATCAGCCGGAAGTACTAGCCCCCCGCCCCCCAACATCAGCAATTCAAAACGGCCACATCGACACCCCCCCAAAAACCATCGTCCCTTCACCCAAGGGCGCGTGTGAAATTATGCACGCTCGGGCGCACGGAAAAAAAAAACCCTCCCCCCCCCCCTGCACAAGAAC
>JAPYYV010030870.1:0-14263 GCA_030522625.1 Copidosoma aretas | reverse complement strand
CAAACGCAAAACGAAAGGTAAAAAGCCACGCGCGCGAGAGAGAGCCGATCCCATAGTACTCCGAGAGTAAGAGGGAGAGGAGGAGGAAAAAGCGAGTAAAAAGGAAAATCGGCGAAACGAAAAAAAGACGAAGGGGGGGGGAGGGTTTTATACCGGTGCGCCGTATAGGTAAGGAGATGAGAAGAAAAACAAGACGCGAAGATGAGGAGCTGCCGGAGCAGAAGCCGGGGGGGGAATGGAAACCGGACGAATTTTTATTATATTCCGCGCGCACGGGGTACAGGACGAAACGAGCGCCCGTCCTATCTGCGCCCCGCCTCCTCCTTTTTACCTTTGTCTACTTCTTTATTTTTCCTACGTGGCTTTTTCCATCTGTCTCTCTCTCTCTCTCCTGTGCGAGGCTGATAATACGCCGACATTTTTGTACCAATTACGGAACCGCGCGATCGCTCACTGTAATATGCACGCGCGTCTTCCTTTTCTATGAGCCATGTTGTTGCACACGCTTATTCCGTGTGTATTCGTACTCGTTAGCTCTCGCGGGCATATTATGCAGTTTGCTTCTTTAGTTTGTACGTCTTTTTTCTTTCCTCCTTTTTTTTTATTTAATTTTTTTTTTTTTTTTTTTTTTTGTGTTTTTGTTGGTTTTTTTTTTTTTTCTTTTTTTTTTTTTTTTTTGTTTTTTTTTTTTTTTTTTTTTTTTTTTTTTTTTCTTTTTTTTTTTTTCTGGTTGCGGGTGAAGTTTTCGTATGCTCAGGCGTCAGTTTTGCCTCGAGTTCTGCAATATAATATTCCTAACTTTTAAGTGCTATTTAATTTTTTTTTGTTCAATATGGTCATGAATGCCATCACCTGTGTTACAACGATTATGTGACGGTCAAGTGCCACTGCAGTAGTGATAATGTGTTTATGACAAGAGTATGCACGTGTAAGGCAGTATTTACCATCGCCATGTTTGTTCTTCCTCGTACTCAACTTTATCCTATTATTAATTGGCTCAAGTAGTTGCCTGACTTTAGGCGGTTCCAGGAACATTCCCGAAAACACAGGTACTTATGTATAAGGGTCAAGTGTCTATAAAAAGTCGTGCTTCTACTGTAATACTCAAGAGTTATATTGTAGATACCCTGGATAAAAATAAGCTTCCAAAGAACAAATTTATAGAACTGTATGAGTAAACATAATAATAATAATAATAATAATAATAATAATAATAATAATAATAATGATAATAATGCAATATATTTCAAATGTTCATGTACTCAAAATATGTATGATAAGTAAAATAGACCTACCTTTGAAATAAAAAAATTTGTTACTTCGAGACGATACATTTATGTACCACCTTCGAGTTAAGAGTGTACTAATACGCTTATAATTTTCTCTCGCCTCATCCCCAAAAGCTACAGCCTCTCGCCTCATCCCCAAAAGCTACAGCAAACCAACTCGCGTATCCCTTATCATACTCGCTGCACACATAGACGCAGTCGTATAATGCACTCTCTCTCTCTCTCTCTCTCTCTCTCATCCAATTCGAATTTTCGATCATGCTCGCCATAACTAAACCTCTCTGTTCTTCCTTTGGTACGTAATACAGGCGTATGTATATACCGTGCGAATAAAGCAACATCCATCCTTTCATCTCTCCTGCTTCTCTAGGGCCGGCCTGCAGGAAAGGGAGAAAGGACCATACAAGATTTATCGCACCGGAAAAAAAGAGAACGTCACACACAGACACACGTGCATAGAGAAAGAGAGCGAGAGAGCCGTATAAAAGCCGGACAGCGAAGAGGAGCGAAAGCATAAATTCCACTCGCGCGACTGCCGGAAGATCGGTGCTTCTTCTTCCTCCCTCTCTCTCTCTCTCTCTCTCTCTTCTCCACCACCGCCGCCGATTTTTCGCGAGTGAGTCGGCTAACGGGGCCTAATCGCGGCTACGGTGAATTATGACTTCTGATAGGACGATCGCGTGGCTCTTGTTTTCCGAGCGAGCCAATTGTGTGTGCTCTCGGCTCTCTTGCTGCTGAATACTGTACATGTACACGTAATGTACGTGGGGGACACACAGCGCGACACGGCTCGTTTGTAGCGCTTATGTGCGAGCGGGAAAAGCGGGGGGATCGAGAGTTGGTGTGGTATCGCGCCATCAGCTGATGTTCCGCGCCTCGGGGCCCCTCGTTTGCACCCGGGGGAGCACGCGGCCCGGAATTTTTACTCGAGGCCGATCTTGGGGTCGGAAGATTCGCGAGCGAGCCGATGCGTGCTTTATTAACTCGATGCGGTAATTTTTCTCAACGTTACGGTGCGTTCATTGGAAAAGGATGGTGGGAAAAAATAACCGGCCTTGAAACTCCAAAGATCATTGTTGCGCTAGTTTTTTTTTTTTTTTTCTATAATACAGGTCCATCCGTCTGTACACTGAGAAAAGTGTGTTGAAATAATAGTTGTTCTTTTTCGAAGAAAGTAGGGATGTAGGGAGAAAGTACTTGCTTTACGAGAGATTTCACCGTATTAAATATTAGTATTGCGAACGTAGCAAACATGACTGCAACACATAACTCGTAACAATGTTTACTACGTTCATATTAAGAAAAACTGCATTTTATCACGATGAAATTTCTCATGATTCGAGCAAATGACCCCCGGCTTATTCGAAGGTTATGATAATCATTATTATAATTATTTTCTCGGTAAAGGAAAGCCCGAACCGTTTCGATCTTTATAACGCAAATAATGAAAAGAAAAAAACCACACGAACTTCATTTTCCAATAATTCCATCGACGAGCCATCCTCGCAGTCATTAAAGACTCGTCAAACTCTTTCGCAAATAAACAGGGCGAAAAGAAAATAGCCTCTCTCTCTCTCTCTCTCTCTCTCTTTGCGTTAGCGAAGCTCGACGCGAAATTTATATAACACCACCCCGACCAGAGAGAGGCTGCTGGTCGCCCGAGTCAAAAGGATCGGAAAGGAGCAGCTCTCCGAAAGAGGAGCCAGCCTGAAAAGGCAGTTCCTGAACTCGCAGATGCCCTGATTAAATCCCAGCTTTCAGAGCCGCTGCGCCCCCCCCCCCCCCCCCGCGCCAGAAACCTTCTTTTCAGCGGACGGCGCTTGATTTACGATCTCCCAGGACGACATGTCATTTAGCGCGAGCCCGGCGCGGAGAGTGGTTGTTCACGATAATGACGACGACGAGGACTTCAAAGGGGACAACTCTCTTTTCGATGGTTTTGCGGAAACGGACGAAGCCAACGTGTACGGCCAATCGAGACGTGGGTGGGGGATTATAATTCTACTAGTTTTTACAAGCATCTAATGAGAGTTCGTGGAGTAGCTTTCGTACTACGATATCATCATCGATAACAGATAGAAACTAATGGGAATTTGACGCAAAAGAATCCAGTGGATCCGTCAGGAGAAATATTAAAAAACATTAGACACGTGTCTTTTGTGAAAAAAGAAAAAGAAAAAAAGGTGACATACAGCGAGCCAAAAAGTAGCGCCACGTCATTTCCTGCATCGATATATGGATTTACTGCACGTACCATTGTCACCGGGAATGATTCGGTCACGCGATGGCGATGAAGCCTATTTATTCATTATTAGATTGGTTGAGACTGATCACGTGATTCTTTAGAGCGGGTAAATTTAAAAATGATAATTGAAGAAATGAAAAAAAATAGTACTCTGAAATCGTTTGTTCGCGAATATCGTTATGAATGATACTTTTTTCTAAAAATCATGAACAATAAACATTTTTAATAACATATGTACACACCCAGACACCGCCGACAATTACGGCTCACCCATATACTCCCTGAAGTACGGCCGCCCCGAGAAATCGGCTGGGGCAGATCCACAGACCCCCCCCCCCCCCCCACCGTCCAGTGACTTTTCATTCATGCACGTCTGCACCGACCCCGGCTCGGAAAAAAGTCCGAAGAGGAAGGACCTAACGAAGCGTGGCGACGACGGCGCGCGCGCGCGCGAAATCGATACGCGCACAGTATACGCGTACGCGCACGCGACGTTTATAAACGCGAAGGTCTTCCCCTCGTCCTACCCCCGCTCTATCTCCGCGTAACAGAGAGAGGGACACGGGACCGCGCGACGCGACCGGTCGTGGGAGGAGCAGAGCCGTCCGAAGGCCGTCGATGTCGGCAGCCGATCTCCGTCTCTCGTTTTCTCGCGGCTTTTGTCGAAAATATGCAAATTTATTCGCTCGCCCCTACATACGTACGTCCGGTGCGCACACGTGCCGCTTCCAAAGTTCCTTCCTCTCTGTCGGGATTTGACGGCCCCAGATTTTCCCTCGGCCGCTGCGGTGCGCGCGAGATTTGATTCTTCAATTATTCGACGATCGATGCGTGCGCTATTTCTCATTAGAAAGATGGACGTCTGGTCTTGGAACCGTTCGGTTATAAGTATATACGTGTAAAAATGTGGACGCGGCTAGAAGTTTGGAAATCGATGCTTTTATGTACCTGAATTCGAGATCGTTCATCCAGCACGGATCGCGTGGAATTTTGGAGGGACAGTTTTCAGTACGCAGCTAATACTGGATTCTTACGAAATCAATGGTGTCTGAATTTGATCAAGGTCGTTTCCTCGACATACGATTGGATTTGTG
Source organism: Copidosoma aretas (assembly GCA_030522625.1). Classification (NCBI taxonomy): domain Eukaryota; kingdom Metazoa; phylum Arthropoda; class Insecta; order Hymenoptera; family Encyrtidae; genus Copidosoma; species Copidosoma aretas. The sequence continues at coordinate 9,635 of JAPYYV010030870.1, read as the reverse complement.
AAAGTTTGGAAACTGGATTTATAATACGTTAATCTCGAGGGTTCCAGAAACGCGACAAAATATTTTTTTTTTAATTTTTCCTGTACAGTTTGTTTTCACGACAAACGGATAAAAGACGATTGTTCAACGAAAGGGATTGTTTTTCCTCAAAAAAAAGAGAAAAAAAAAAAAAAAAAGATTTACATAAAAAAAAAAAAAAAAGAATAAAATAAACAAAAAAAAAAAAAAAAACAAAAAAAAAAAAAAAAAAAAAAAAAAAAAAAAAAAAAAAAAAAGACACTCTACAGTATTATACTCTCACCCCCGCCGTGACAATCGTTCAAAAATCATCCCGCGCGCGCTCCACGACCGAAAGGTACGATCAACATCGCTGCATGATAACAACCATTAATTACCATGCATCACCGTAAGGCCCGAGCCTGCACGACCGACGCTGCAGTCGGTCGCGGAAAAATCTCCCTCCCCTCTCGCTGCCCCCGCGGCGCACAAACATCATACGGACTCATGGACAAAGGGCCGATAACTCCTCCTCCCCGACCTCACGCACCCATTGCGACGCATGAACAAGGCGGGACTGCGACAGGCGAAGTCGCAAACGCCCATACCCACACCAAGCATCATCACGTGGCGGGCAAGTGACCGGACTCGCTTTTCTCGAAACGCGCGCCGGCGGCCGGAGGCGACGCGGGGGGTGATTTACCCGGGCGCCGTGTCGCGACCCCGACGAGACGAAAAAAAGAATTCGTCGCGCCCCCCTCGCGTCCTTGATCGCTTCTGAATTTTGTTCCCCCCCCTCCCGCGACGCACATGGCACGCGGACAACCGTACACCCGTGGGCTGTACCGTGTAGCCGAGCAAGGATACACGGGACGAAGAATCGGGTTCCTCGTTTTTCCAGCCGCGCGTATAAATATACCGTTCAATTATTTCGCAATCGACGCCGTGCATCATTTGTACGTGTATGCGCACACGCGCGCGCGCGCGTGTGTGTACGAGGGTCGTTGTACCTGTTCTCTGCTGCTGGCGGATCGGATTGTGTATACCGGGCTTTTGTTTGCTAAGGTTGGCCAAGGAAGAGACAGAGACCGGAATCGTTGCTCCCGGCGGGGTCCTTTGCTCGCGTGGATGTTGAGAGGCCGCGCGTTTGACTGCCACTTTTTTTTTTCGTCCCCCGTCTCTTTTTCAGTAGCTTGATGATTAGTAGAGTAGCGGTAGCAGTACGAGAGTGCTGGGACGACACTAGGAGGTGACGACGACGGCTATTACTGTCGCGGGAGTTATTAGTGTTGTTTTGACGGCAGGAATGATTGTAGGATTTGTATTCGTACGATTTGTGCAAAAATGGTCATCGCAAAGAACCATCGAATAAATATCATCGCAGTTACAATCATTCAACCAAATGACAAATGGTGAACAGCACAAAAAATTAATTAATCATGTACGAACCACTAGCTTGTGTATTAAGTAGTTACAAAAACGATCGTTTACTATACTTGGAGATACGGAAAAAAAGTATTTTAGCGCTACGAACTGGTGACATTTCATCATCCAGAAACTTGTTACTTTTTAAAACATAATGTTGACAGTGTCGAGGAGGGTAATTTTTAATTAGTGGTGGAGGGTTTATTCATTTTTTTATCAATACAGTATAACAGTAGTAGAAGTCGTTGTTCAGCGCAATAAAAATGAGATTGTAAAAAGTACAAAACTCCTGGACGAAGGAATCACCAGCATATTAATTTCCTTTCATTGTAACTTGTGTAACAGCAATCAAAACAAAATGAAAGTATGATTTAAAAAAAAATCCTCAAGGAAAATGTCTGCCATTATAAGGCCTTTGAATGCATATTATTTGCGTTAATTTTTTGTGTAAGCATCTCCGGGTTTTTTCTACCAACTGTTTTGTCCTTTAAACTGCAGAGACATGAGGATGCTTAATGCGCAAGCAAGCTCTACCGCTAAGGGGGCAACAGGACAAGCAGTATCAAACAATCACGTTCATTGTATCTTAAAGCTCTTGAAACGTGATTGGTTGAGACTGCTTGTCCCACTGCTCCCTTAGCGGTAGAGCTTGCACATTGATCATCCTCATAGGCATCGAACACATCTTCGAACAGGCTTCGATCATGAAATGCTCTAGCAGACAACAAAGCTACCGAATCAGGTGATGGACTCATTTTCACTATTAAAATTCGTAATCTGCACGACAACTGATCCTCTGCAATGCAGAATTTTATTTTAACATAAAAACTCCGCCCCCAAAAAAAGAGAAGAAAATCCACCCACCGAAGATAACAAATTCACATGACTTTTCCACGACTTGCGGTTTTCCACGAGCGCTGGACACTCCCGAGACTCGAGTTTATCACACCAGAGCGTGTTAAAGGGAGACACGGTCAGTTAGATGTACGATACGCGTGAATCCGTAGCGCTAAAATGCAGTATAGGTGTATCTGGACACACATGTGTATATATATATACAGGCTGTCGTCCCTCACTCACTCGCGTACGCGTGAGCGTACAGGACGTAAACTTCATTAGAGGGTAATTAAGTGGCAATTAAGCCCGACTCTACGCGTAGGCCACCGCACGCGCACGTGCGTGCTTGACATGCGTGCGATGTGTGTGTGTGTACGAGCGTTTGATACGTTGTGCTTTATTATATCCTCAAGGGTTGCGAGTTGTATAGGTTAGGGGAGGGGGGAGGGGCGAGGGATCGGCGAACGTTTAACACCCGTGTGTTGATTGTAATTAAAGTGGTGTATTACGGGCGAAGAAAAAAAAAAGAACAAAACCAGTTTATAGATGGAAAAGGGGAAAATTGTAGCTTAGCGATCGATGGAATACTTACCGGGTGCAGCAGGCTCGGCAGAAGGTATGTTTACGTGTTGGAGGTGGAATTTTGCGATTTGGACACATTAGACGCTGCTATACGATATATGTATTCAATCTGAAATGCTTACCTGAAAGAAGAAAACAAAATTATGATTCCATATTCAATATAATGACATTTTAGGATTCTTGTATTTAGTCATTTTTGACGTACAAAGATTTTGTCTCGAAAGCATTTCGCACGGCTAGTCGACGAGTCAATGTTACTTATTATCAATATACATTGTTCAATGTTTAGGCATTAGGAATGTATGGATCATTTAAAAAAATATATTTTGGTGTGTAAAATAGGATTTTCAATGTTTAGTGTATAGAATTTTTTTATTATTTTTTCTACGTTAGGTGAGGTCCAAACTAGCTAAACACTTTTGGGCCCAGCTCTTTTGTCATTTTTAGAAAAAAACATATTAATTTTAAAAAATTTAAAAACGGTTACGGTATTTTTTTTTTTATTCTGAAGCCCGAAATGAGAGGTTTGGAGTGGAATTTAGTTTAGTATACATGCACACCAGACGCCATTGTACATTATAGTCACTTGATTGATAATTTAAAATATCTTCAAGATTAGGTGCGTTATACGGTAATGACCGCTTATTTTAGTCAGCAGAACTCTCGTGATTCTCGATGATACTATGACCAGCCGCATTTGAATTTATAGTTAAACAAAATTGGTCCATATGCTTGTTCGCTGTAATATATGTGGCTTCACAATTGAAACGCCTTGTACAATTTCAAACTTTTTTTTCTATCGTCCTAAACTACTAGACATGCTGCCAAATGATTTAGATTTTTGGAAAATACAGCTTAAAAAATTAAAAAGTCACACATAGGCAATATAAGCCGCTAAAAATAAAAATTTGAAATGCTTTGCGTTGCGGTTTTGCCTATTTTTTCCATCTGACGGCCACAGAGATTATTTTTTTGACTTGATTTTAAAAGAGCTATTTAGAGAAAATTAGTTTAAATTGTATAGATAAAGTTTTGACTAAAAATAATGAAATGCGTTGTTTATAAACATAGGCTTCATAAAATATCGCGGTTTTCGTGAAATGGTCTACATATGTTTTTCAAAACTACTCTGTTAAAGTTTCGAGTGTAGGCGATGATGTTACATTGGTTGTCAATTATTCGTCAATGTTTATTAGTTTATTTATGTGTATATTATATGATAAAATAGCTAACTATGAAGACATTATTATTGTATAACTTATTGTTTTATTGCATTATATACGTTATTAAAAACTACTCTTTTTAATTTTCAAGTGTAAAATCAATGTACTCACGAAACATAATTTCCTTGTTTCTTGCTCTGTTGTCGATCGCTTATTGCTCAGTATAATACGTGTTCACTAGACGAATGACTGGATCACACTGTGAGCTTAGTCAGCTGAGTGAGTCACTGGTCGGTGACCTAGCTGAGGTGCGCACTCTATACTGCGCAATGAGCTGCGCCGCACACCTGGTGTTTTGTATATACAGTGTGATCTAGTCATCCATCGAGTGAACACGTAGTATACTGAGCAGCGAGCGATCAAAAGTAAGAAATAATGAGATTATCTTTCGTGAGTATACTTATCTTACAGTTACATCTTAAATAGAGTAGTTTTTAATAACGCGTACGTATATAATGTAATTATAAAATGTAATAAGTAATAATACAAATAAAACAATAATAATGTATGCAAAGTCACTGCATATTATATGCATGAGTCAAAAACGGGATATTTTGGTGTGTGAGATAGGATTTTGGATGGAGTAATTTTTAATAACGTATACGTATATAATGTAATTATATAATATAATAAGTTATACAAGTAACACAATAATAATTTATACAAAGTAAATTAAATAATTTCACTACATAATATATACATCAGTCATTTCACGAAAAAAGGGTGGGTATTTTTGTGTATGTAATAGAATTTTTAAATTCAGTGTTTAGAATTTATTTCGAGATTTATTTATTATTTTTTCTACCTTATGTGAGGTCCAAACTAGCTGAACTACACTGTTTTAAAAAAATTTTGACTCAAAATAGTAAAATGCGTTGCATCATTAAATATCGCAGTTTTCGTGACATGACGTTTATACGGGAGTGCTTTATCTTAACGGGATTGAAGACTCATGTTTTTGTCCTAATATTCGGACCAAAAGCTTATTGAATATAAAGGCATTTCAATAAAATAAAAAAATCAGAGGCATTAGATGTAACCTTCATCTCCTCGTGCCTCTGATTTTCAGTTTTATTAAATTTTCTTTACATACACAATAAGTTATCGGTCAAATATTTGTAAATCAATTATACGTAAAAATAATTTTCCAAATAAATGAAGCGCAGATTCACATTATATAACATACGTGTATACATGCATGCACATATGTATGCATTACGTTTTGAAATTTTAAACCAAATAAAATATTTTTCATTAGATCGGTTCAAATTTGTAGGACATGATTGAAACCGAGTCGAAACGCAGTAGCCACAATTTTAAGAGATGATTATAAAAAATTTTTCAATTAATTTTATCATTTCTTGTAAATTATTATAAAAATGAATAGACATGTATTTTTGTGTAACCATCCCCGCTTACCGTTCGTTTATCTCGAAGTACTAGTGATTAGCTAAAACTAAATTTTGGATAATCAAAGACAATAAGCTCTGGTAATTCGTGACAAGTAATATCAAGCGACGATAATACCCGACAATTTGTGATATCGGGATCTTCGATAAGCTCGCGATGAGTAATAATATGCCCTGGTACGAGTTGGGATGAATTTAGCGGCTCACCCTTGTGAAGAAGAAGACGCTTACATCCAAGCAAGCTACCCGCAGTGTACGGACAATAATGGCAATAATGCAAGCCTATGCTGGAACGGTGGCAGCTCAAAAACCCCCCGACAAGAAAAAGATCCTCCAGGCATCGAAAGCCGAGACGAGACGGAGGCTGCTTTCGTTCACGCTCTGCCGCAGTTGCACGTATGGAGGAGGCGTGACCGCCCGGTGGCTGTGTGGGCGAGAGGGACAACGGGAGTCGATGCGTTGTAAAATACGCACAGAGTCGAGGCTTGGCGGGGAGAAGGGATGAGAACAAACCAACCCAGCTTCGTAAGCGTTTACCTTTACTTATTATGAAAAAGGCGAACGGAGAGAAAAAAAAAAAGACCCTTTGGCGCATCCTCGTATCCAAAAACGCGAACTATCAACGTTCGTCAAGCGTATCACACACTTCGCCCCCCTCGATGATGATAATGTACCGCAACAAGATGCAGCAGCGGCAGCAGCACCGGACCGCGAGTGGGTCTCCCGGTGGCTCGGCAGACAGTGGCGAGTCCAAGACCGCGAGTGGGTCAACCGCGCAAAGGGTGCGCGCGCGCATATGCACTAGGACGTCTTATATACTGCTCGGACTTGGGGGGGTATAAGACAGTGGGGTCGGTACGCGAATTGACCACCTGTGGAGGCGCGTCCACGTGCCGGCCGGCTTGCATACTTCTCCGCGTACTCCTTGTTCCAACTTTCTTGCGTACAATGTCTTCTGGCGCATGAGCAATGATTTTATGTACTTACAACGTTCGCTGTGGCTTTGATCGACGATTTTATTCGGGGGAGAAGGGTGATGTGGGGTAGGTCGTGGTGAGCGGTTTTGTCGTACGCCTCAGTTCGCATCTGTGCTCTGGCTGTTGAATACGTAAATGTTTGAGTTCGATGCTCTCGGGAGGTACATGAAGTAGGATTTGGTGGGACGATTTTCGGAGGTAAGAATTTTTGTTCCGCGTCTCTGATAAAATACCGTGTTTTTTTAAACAACCTAATGTTTGAATCTGTTGGATTAATTTTTTGCTCCGTCGTTTATACAAATAGACGTTTTTGTTTACACCGTAGGAATAGTTTGATAACAAATTTTAAAAGGTTACTTTGTGGTTCAAGTCCGATACAATAGAGAATTACGTATCGTGAAAAATAGTCTTAAAAATTGAATGTTCGATAAAATAAATGTTGGAAAGTCGAAAACACTGTCGTGTATATTTCGGGTACTAGTCTTGTGTACAAATTCTTCGGGGCGAAAAACATACTTCTTGAAGCTTTTTATTTCGACAATAAATAATTGGAACTTTTTAAAATCTAAAAAACATAAATTTATTCATCCACACAATACAACCATTTTATCCAATATAAAGAACTTCAAAACACTAATTCTGAACATTCTTTTTTCCGGCCTTCGCAATTCAACTACGAAATTGAAAAGAGAAGCGCCCCATATTAAGTTTCTACCCGCTGTGCGGTGTGCGCGAGAAAAGGCTTTGGTGTGTTTTTTTTTTTTTTTTTTTTTTTTTTTTTTTTCGAGAGTGCATCTCATTCGGTCGGTACTTTCTGGCAGTATCGTATATACAAACAAAAAGAGGGGTGGGAACGCGAAAAAAAAGTAACGTAGTTGAACAGCGCATAGAAGTGCGTTTTTCGGTGGGTTCGTCAGAGAGACGGAGATGGGGAAGAGATGAACGCACGGAAGGAAAAAAAACGAGCGCATACATAGGAAAAGAGAGATAAGCGAGAGGAAATGGAATGGGGATCGAAAATATCGCAAATTCGGACGAGAACGTCGAATTTTCGTGGAAATTACGTTTCAATTTATTTAGTACTTTTATTTTCGGTTTTTTTTTTAATAACTTTTAAAACACATTTGTAAATCACGGTACAAAAATTATATTCTGAAAAGGATGATCGAGGAGCTTGAATTCTACGAAATAATTTTAAAATACATTACTATTTACACTTTCAAGTTTAAAAGAGTGAAAATGGACGTTATGTGGAAAGTGTAATTCCGTAAAATTACACAAAATATATGTGTAAATTAATTTTAATTTTTTAACTTTGTGACGAACAAGTTTTATTAGTTTCTGGACTACTTTTAAGTAAAAAATATGCACAATTGTCTTGTTTCGAACTTTGAGAATTTTTCACTGAAAAACTATGGCGAAAAACATTGTTTGCTCTTTTTATCTTAAAAAAAAAAAAAAAAAACGGAAACGCTTTTAGAAAGTATAATTTATTCTAACGTTAATTTTTGAACTTTTTGACGACAAACATTTATCAATTCATAAAAAAAATAAAAAAAAATTAATGTTACTCAAACTATTTCAATCAGCGTCTCATCGAATCAGAAGTGAACCAAATTTCCATCTCGATCCACACAAAGAATATCTTTCGATCCACCGAATACCCAAAGATACGCACCCTAAAAGAAAAGTTCATCGCCGCATCAATTAATAAGAGTGCCGTAAAAGTTACTTTCCAGCGAGCGAAAAACAAACGCGAGAGGGAGAGAAAAAAGTACGTATCGCTCTCCACGCAAATTCATATCAATTGATTCATGACGCATCAATTTCGACTCATCACGAGTCGACGCATTGTTCACGATGCATTTTTTCCGAGGGCATACACGCAGTGATGGCGAGTTTGAAAACAACAAGCAGCGCACACGGAGATGGAGAGGAGGATCTGGTGAAAACGGACAGAGGCAAGACAGACGCGGGCAGAGAGAATCGCGGATGCTGCGGGAGAGAGGCCGAAGCCTGTATAGCTCGGTCGCGTCGGCAGAACGGGCGCAGAGCACAGGCGCACCGCGGTTGCCATGGGAACCCACCGCCGCCGCCGCCGCCGCCGCCGCCGCAGCCCGATGTAATTATTTGAAAAACGCCCGCCGCAGCCTCCCTCCCGCGTACACCTCCTCTCCGCGCAGCACCGGTTGTACCACGGCTAACCACCCCCCCCCCCCCCTAGCCCGCCCCCCCCCNNNNCGCCCCCGGTGGGCCCCCGGCCACCCCCCCCCCCCCCCCCTTAGCTCGCTCGCCTCGGCACCCGCACGCGCACTCCTCCGCGTCCGTCTCCCTTTCGCACCGGCGTGTGTCCTCGCGAGGACGGCCACCCCCTACGCGCGGCGTACACACCTCCATCCAGCCGTGGGGGGAGGGGGTGATGCTCGCGTACAGGGCCACTCTCTGGAAAAGTAGGTGTACCTGCGACAACCCGCTTGTCCGCGCTGTGTGTCGCGGACCGTCGTATAGCACTGTTGCACTTATTTCCTGCAGTGCACTTGCCGTTGTGGTACGTACAGGTGGACGCGTGCGCTGTTGTTGAACTATTTCACAAAATCTACCCGCCGCCATTTTTTTTTTTCATAGTCACGAGTAAAATTTTTAAAAAGAACCGACCACCCGCTGATGAACCATCGGATGTATGAATAAGAGGAGATTTTAGTCACGGAAAGTAAAACAACAGTTGTTGCCCGTACGCCTTTTGGGCAAAACTTAATGCGCATCGATGTATACAATCGATGAATCGTATCATTCGTTGGTTGTCATCGACTCGCAGCGATACATCGACGACAGTAAGAGTCCCGATAAATTTCCATCAAACATCGTTTGAACCGAAAAATTGCAAAAACTCACGCTCCTTCTTCCAAAAATAAGAACACCCAATCCTCGTCGCCCCAAATCATCGAGCCTCGTACATATTGTACACACAAGCCCGCACCTTCTCCCACCCCGGCTTTCCAGTAACTTCGTTACAACACCGGCGGGGCGGCCCTCGGCTGTGTCTCCTCGCGACTTAATTAAGCAGACACCCCGTTATGCTGCTACCGCCTACTACTCACACAAGCGTTTGCACCAGAGAGAGCCTCGTCGAACGGCCCGAAACTCCCGCTGCTGGTGAGAAGGAAGAAAAGAGAAGCAAAAAAAAA
>JAPYYV010030863.1:0-10561 GCA_030522625.1 Copidosoma aretas | reverse complement strand
TATAAAGAGTAATTTTGCGTTTTTACTACTTTGAAAAGAGTAATTTTGCGGAATTACTCTTTCTAGCGTCCAATTTTACTCTTTTGGGCTTAGAGTGCACGACTAATACTAGTATGACTACTACTACTTCATATGCAATAGCTACTAATACTACTAATACTACAATAATTACAACTATTACTTATATTACTACATCCGTAAATCCTAAATCCTCGTTATACTACTACACTTACTCCATTAACTATATCTACCATTATAGTTACTACTTTAACCACTTCTAATACTCCTACTACTACTTCAAATACTTCTACTACTTATACTACTACTATCAGTACAACTACTACAACTACTACTAGTACTACTTCATTTTCTACTAAACTACTACTTTGACATCTAGTACTAAATCATTTTCTACAACTAATATTACTATTACGAATCTTACTACTACTAGTACTACTACTAATACTATTACTGCTACTACTGCTACTACTACTGCTACTAATAATTCTAATACAACTATAATTACTACTGTAATCCATATTACTACCATTATTATTACTCATTGCACCGCTAATGATGTTACAATCCTACTGTTCTTACTCTTACAGTTACTTCAGTACTCGGAAACCATGCTTAAACCCTTCTTGTGTTTCAATTCTCATAGGGTTTTTCAGCCATTTGGCGGCGTTTTTTTCTCCTACTATCCTCTACCCTTTTGCCTGCCAGCTGTCTTGAAACCCCTGAGTCCCACTTCTCCTTTGTTTTTTCTTTTCTACCACCTCGTTTATTTATATTGGTATTATATAGTCAATTAAAAAAATAGATGTCCACTGTCGGTAGCGTACCTAATAAAGATAGATGTTTGCGGTCTTTTGTGTAGACTCTAAATCTGTGCTACCGACAGTAGAACATTTTTCGGTTGCTTCAGCGTAGCATATATGCGTGTTGCTGCAGCCATTGACGTCCCTACGATAAAATTTTTGCTATTTAGAATCCTTGTAGGGTTTTGATTGGCCTGTCAGCAGCCTTACGATACTCTGACAGCACTTCTACAACCTGCACCCTTACTACCCTGTGGTTAGATTTTCACCACAGAAAAATTTATTTTAAAGACACAATTAAAAGTTTGAATTAAATTGAATAACGAAAAAACGTTTAAAACTGAGCTTGTTAAATCAACAATTAAATGTAAAGAAAAAAATCTAATACTACGATTAAAACTTTAATTACATAATGAGAGAAAAACAAATTTTCTGCGCTATTTATAGCCATTATTTTACACCCATTCCATGGACTAGGGTAATCTAAGAAAATAATTTATGTACAGTCTTACATTGTAATGAGCACGTTGGCCTTGTATGCTTTAGTCTGATCCGGTGAAACCGGTGGTCAGCTTTATTTTGTCAGTTGGCGGACAGCTGAAATCTGTCTCGTCAGAAGCTATAAATTTAATCCTTTCCAACCATTGTTTTCTCAAAGAGCCAAACACATACACTTTTCCGGCATCTTGTAGGTGTATTTTATGAATCGTTTGAATAGTGTTGTATGAAAAATTTTCTGATTTCCATGAGATACTGTAAAAACTGCGTCCCAGTCAAATGTTTTCCCTCTTGTACTTGTCTGAGAGTCGATGCCATGGTAATAATTTCTTGAAGAAAAACACTATAGGGTTACGTTTAGACTAATGTGGCAGTATAGCTATTTATTGTAGAATTAAATTATTGAGGAGCTGTTTAAAGGCCTGCGCATCAACTATTGAATTATTTTACTTTAGTTTTTTATAACCATTATGTTAGAGTGCAGATTGTTTAGTAGTTGAAAACTTTTTTGTAAAATTTTTCAGTTAAGATCTTTTATTATTATCTATGTTCGAAAGCTTTTGATACTTTACCTCGCTGGTGAGTTTGCTTATAGTTGGTTTATGCGACATATCGATTTTAAAACGATTGTACAATTTTTCTTAATTTTTTTTTTGGACTTTTTTTCTGTCCATTTCTCGGCTCGTCTCTTCTTAAATTTTTCTCCCTCTATTTGTACTTATTTTTCTCATCTTCTTTGCTCTGTCAACCATTCATTATGATGGCTGGAAGACGAATGATGTTAGCAGCGTTATACATCAGCCTTCGTAGCTTTTTGCCCACTAAGGGTGTGCAAGACGTGCGTCGAGTCGAGACGAGATCGTCCCGATCAAAAAATTGTTAGTCGAGACGAGACAAAACAAGATCCTCATCTCGTCTCGGTAACCTCGTCTCGTCTCAAGTAAAGTCCAGACACCCAGGATTTTTTGGTTATCTGTGGGTGAATATCGACACACCCAAGATTTCTCGGCCATCTTGGGTCAATTTCGTGATAGCCGAGATATTTTGGTAAAACTTTGCGTTCTTAAAAATAATATCATAATAGACAAAATTTTCTGTCTGAACTGTATGACGATTTAGATATAATAAATATTTTTTCTATGTAAATTTAAAAGAAAAACACTTTGGCTTACGCTATCTTTTGATATGCTTACGGCATGTTTACTAGTTCAGCTAAACAGTGTCTATAATAGCAGGGATCTATACTGATGGGAGAATGAAGGTGCTAATGGTCATAATATCAGCACTATGTACTGATTTTAGTAACAACTACTTTTTGATGGACGTTAAGAATCAATTATTCGGGCAAGGTCTTGTTGACAAGGGGCCGTCCGTTTATGTCGATTTTTACGCTGATTTAGTTAAGCAGACCAGCTTGGCTATTCAGATCACAGTTCTGCACAGAAGCCGATCGTCATTGCTAATGCAAGACACTAATTTTAATACAATCCTTATTTGCACGTGCACACACAAACCTCATGCACTTTGCAATCATGTATACATACTTACATTTCTAATTATAGCAATCTTTCACTGGATTCTATTCGCTTTCCTTTTTTGCGAAAGCAAATCAAAATTGTTGCTAAGAAAGCTGAGAGATGTCGGCTATTTTGGGTTAAACCTTCGAGAAACCCGAGATTTCCTAGCTGTCTTGGGCTTAGGCCTCGAGAAACCCGGGATTTCCCGGCTATGCCGGGGTCAATTCTCATGACAGCCAAGATTTCTCAGTTGTCCCGGGGTGATGTCGAGATAGCCTAGAAATCTCGGGACTCTTTTCATCATCCGAGACGAGAAATCCCTGGTGGTAATTTTTCACATCTCAAGACGAGACGAGAAATCTTATGAGATTTTTCTGTCTCGCACACCCCTAATCCCCACCACCGCCCCTTTACATAAGTTTCTTGACGTCACTACACATTAAACTGTACTAAACAATGCAATCATGTAGAATTGAGCGATAGGCTGATGTGTTGGTGGAAAAATTGTCATGCGACTGAAATTTCAGACGAAAATCTACTAGAGCATTCTTTAGCGACTCTTTTCTGCTTGGGGCAATCAATAACGATTCAAGGTATCTTTCATACGCATAACAAGAAAGGTGCTCGATCTTTGGTTATTTGATTTTTTGTTATATCGTAGCTGAGATAACCATACGGATAATAATGTATTTTTAAAGTGAGTCTAACGTTTCTTATATCACAATGGTCAAACCTGCCAGCATTTACATGTTTCTAATTCTTACAATTCATCTAAAAAATCAATATAACATAGCGGTGCTTTTCTAACTGATTGGATTTTTTCTGAATTCGGAAACTCATATTGATGAACTTATCTTTTCGTGAATAATGAAACAGTCAAATCTAATAAGAATCTAACAATACTACGTAAGTCACAAGCAATTGTAGTTGAGAAATCTCTATATTAAAGTCTTCCTAGCTTCGTATTGCATAAGCACCTTTTTCAGTAACTGTTGCTATTTGTGTGACTACATTCAGGTCAGTTCTCGATCTCGTAAGTATAAGTTCACGTTAAACGTTAACAAGAATCTTGTGTTTGGTGAAACCTAATATCATGCTTACAGGAATTAATACACCAAAGCAGCCCTGATGAGATATACTGAGTGCACTTAAAATACCAATCCAACCTGTACTGTCACTTATTGCGCTTTTTTTCGGCCTAAGTATTATTAAATTTTTATGAGGAATGTGAGGCCTACATTTTTACATTTATCTATCGTAATAGCGTTTATCTTATATCTACTTTCCCTCAATAGGTGGCTGATAGCGTTGATTACAAAAAAAATTTTCGTTGTCGTGACTGTATTATCATCTGATTTAACTAATCCCTCACTAACGTGTAAAGAACTATGGGATTGTAGCAGACATAGGTCTTGATACTGAATCGATATACGGATCTGATAACTTTTACTATATGTTGTGCATGCATACAGCGAGTAAGCATTAATCTCATAGTGCGCAATAGATTTATTAAAGCTGACAGGAGACTGGATTCTTAGAATCTCTTTCATATGAATTACAACAAAATAAGAATATGCAAAGTATTTTCCGCCGGGGCTTTTATTTTTAATCCTAGATTACTTAGAATTCAAATGATTTAATGCATAAGCTTTTGACGCTTTAGCAGTCTGCTTCAACGTGTTGACGGTTCGGAAGCTCCATGTCGACTCAGCGCTGATCTGCATGTCGAGCTGCTTATGCACCTTTTATGATTAAAGATGATCCTCACTACAGCGTGGGTCTTATGTGCAACCTTACAGTTATAACCGTACGACCAAAAATGGACTAAGTCAACATCCTGGTCGAATATGCAAAGTTCTATGTTCTCAATAATGCGTCCAACGATTGGTAAATATATTATTTGCAAAGAAACTTCGATGATTTTCTATCCTGACGGTACAGATGGGAATAATTCATGAATCGTATGAACCCTTTTTCTGTTTATAAATGCTTCAGTAATGGTGTTGCACTTAACTTGTAATGCGTTTACTTTAGGGTGGTTACAGGTAAGTCCGAGTAATGCGTAAAGTTTTCTTTAGGAACTCGTTGACTGCAGCATGAAAGTCTATCTACAGTATCTTTTGTTCTAAAATCAACAGTATAGCTAAACGTAATTACGCAGCAAAGTGTATTATTTTTCGGTTTTAGATCAATACTTATAGCATAAGGTTGTAATATATAAACCAAAAATGATCCACTGTCTCTCGAATTTTATAGCTACCTGTTGAAAATATAACTACTTGATTACTTACGTAAAAATTCTCATTGTTCTTATCAATATTTAAGATCAAATTGAACGGCAGGAGTTGTACATAACCAAAACCGCGCTTCCAAGATGTAAGAAGTACCAGTTAGAATTAGCGTCAATGTTTCTTTCTTGGCTGCTAAACCATCTCGACAAGAATCGTAAACACAAATGGCCAAAATTGTAAAAAATAACATTTTGATGTTTTTGATGGTTATACTTAACCCTATAAACTTCCAAGTACAGCATTCATTAAATTGGTGGCTGCAGATCAATAAAGCTGTAAATGTAAGTGACAACATTACCACATTTTTTATATGCTACCCAGTGAGTTCCAGGTCCATTCTTATCATCAAGATTTACTATTGTATTCTCACGATATCGTGGGTCATTTGCAGGTAAGTCGTTTCGCATGAATACTCCACGAAAATTGGAAATTTCGAATTTCTCAGCATACTTGAGCAGATAAAAATTTATTAGAGCTCTATCAATGATTTTTGCTTTGCTGATTGTTTTATACCTTTTCCAGCGGATGGCTTCAATTATACACCTAATCCAGTCTTATTAAGAAGAAGACCATAACCAAGTGCGACAGCCTTTATAGTATTATTATGTTTCTGACTCTCTTGCAGTTACTGTCTAGCTGCTTTAATTGCACTTATACTTTTCAATATTCATGCTACTTTATTCGTTAATGCTTTAGATGCATTGAAACCAGCAAAAAAAGGTATCAGAGGTGATGCATTCATTACTGCACTACGCGCACCTTTTAAAACAAATCTAATAACTTTTCATACAACTTTGCTCTTAGTATTTATTTCTTGCAAGGCATATTTAATAACCAAATTCAGGGTAGTGCATGGCTTTATTTTTCTCTTCAAACCCTTACTCTTAGATTTCAAACCCACACCCAATTTACTTTTGAGCTTTATAGCGCCTGCTATCGCTAGAGCAGCTACTTTCTTGTAAATACTTAAATCTCTGGCTTTGACTCTTTGCCAAGCTCTCCTATACAAAACTCTATCAGCTGAGTTTCTAGCCTTAATGTTATTTTGATTCTGAGAATAAGCTTTATCGTGCTCCTTGCACGCTGCGTCCAATGAATGTATACCAAGATCACCTCTAGCCATGCATTTTGTAAGTTTAGTACATGGACCGCAATACTAATAGCATGGTGAGTGAAGTCCTATTGGTAAATCATTTAAAACAATATTCAGAAGACCACGTCCTCTCTTAGAACAATAACTCTTCCGTGATTGGATCATTATTGAGCACTAAAAAATGGATTTATTGTATCTATATACTATGAGTCGGCTGCAAGCCATTGAACAATGCGCATGCGTAGACATAAAAGTATAAAAGCACTGTACTCGTAATAGATACGTCAGTCGTAATCGAGTTGTCGTACAAAGCTGACATGAAGTTCAAAGAGCAATCCGTCAAATTGCAAGTTCCAAACTTTGATGCTGTCGTAAGACAAGAAAAATGCTCCGATCGACATGGTGAGTTACTGCCTGACAGAATTCATGCTGTTTTCTGCGGTCCGCCGAATTGCAGTAAGGTAGACAGCTTATCAGCGCCAATCATACATCCTAATAGATAAAGCTCTTCGAATATAAATTCAGATTCAAAGTCACTCAACCAACCAAAATAGTCGTTTTTTAAAAAGCTATTATGACTTGTAGATGATGTGTAGTGCTTTATTTTCAGTGATGATAAAGCACAAGTAACTCCAGACGATGCCCTACAAAATTGTGTTAGAATTTTTGATGACATAGCATGCGAAAAACAGCATAATGTGAGAGCCTTCTACTCCATAGGGTGACATGAATATGTTGACTGCTTCTATCCCTGTCAGTCATATGCACAAGTACCAAAACACCTCGTCAGAGACAAAGTCAATCGTTTGGATCTATTCTGTCAAGATGAGCTCAACTAAAAACACATGTATGATGATCTTGCGAACTTTGATATGTCATATACTCATTTTACAGACCTATGTTGGAATGACGATAAATATGGATTCGTTATTATCGACGAAGACAGAAGGAGAAACAGTGTTAAATATCGCAAAGGTTTCGACAACTTGGCTATAAATATAGAAGTGCACAGCGCAAACTAATTATTCTACTCTAAAACGTTAAAGAGACAATATGTATGAGCAAGAAAAAATTGTAGTTTACCAACTGGTGTAGGCTATAAGCGAAGTAAAAAATGTTTTTGAAAAAAAGCTACTCACCGAATTGGTCCACAGAAAATTTTACAATTGCTTTAGTTTAAAAAACAAATCCAACTACTTACTATTAAATGATAACAATGATCAGCTCGTATCTGGTATCTTTTACGAGCAAGAACTTTTAAAGGCTATTAGGATGTCTATCTTGTTGAGAAAGTTCTTAAAAAGTGGTGATAAAATTTTTGTCAAGTAGCTGGGGTTTGATAATTCACATAATAGTTGGGTTAATTATTCAGATATTTAGTACAAAAATAATAAAATAAGAAATAGAAAGTAGAGTAAGCTCTGACTAACGCCCCTTCCTGTGGAAAACAATCTTCCATTCATCTTCACCTCCATGAACTTTCTCTTTCTTTTTTCGCGCAATTTATTGATAGAAACCAATTTATTTATAAATAGTAATATTCATAAAGATGACCTTAGGAATCAACAAAAATTAATTGATTTTTACCATAGTAAACTATAAATAAAGCTAACTTTTGAACATTTTCTTGCAACTCGCTATGTAAATCGTCATTCTTATCGAGGGCTTTTGGAATACGAACAAAGACTTAAAATTCATCGTTGATGGTAATGACAATCCTGCATCTAAAGCGGGTGTTGGCCTCCTTAAGCTCAGTCACCACGTATTCTCGCTCCTTCTCCAACTTCGATAACTTCCTTGTGGAAAGGTGGTTATTATTGGCAATTTGTTATGATGCAGCAAGGTACAATTACCAAAACATAGAGGAAAAATGTATCATTTTACGTCTATAGCACACAGTATACAAATGTAAAAGTAGTGACTCACCTTGAAGTAAGTGCCAATTTATTAAAGAATATGAATATTTCCTTTCTAGGGGCTGCCCCTAGCGCCATTGGCTCTTTATCTTCTTTTGCCACCTTTAGAAGTATTCGTAGAAATATTTTTTCTTCTTTATCCGTGATAAGTTTATGCCTCTAAGGCAGCGTGTCTGTAGATTGTTGCAGTTGATGGCGCTTATCATATTTTGAAATCAGAACTTTTTTTTGTTGTGTTTTAGAGTGAACGGCATGATGCTTTGAACGTATAGGATTTTGTACACATCTGACTTTTGTTTTATTAAACAGGCAGTCTTTATAGTCGTCAGGACTTATCATTGTTTTAACGACAGATGTTTTTTCACCTTTCACTTTTTTGATTAACTTATCGTCTTGTTCACGAATGCAATATATTTTCCTACAATGACCGATAAATTCGAACATGATTTTACCGTAAAACTCATGTTTTATGAGTTTAATTACTTTTCTTTTCTACGAGGTAGGCCAAATGGATGATCTTCTGCATAATCTGATGTATCGAACTTATTGATATCTTTAACCATAAATTTGTTGATGTCACTGCCTTGAATTTCATAAATTTAATTGCCGTCAGTATAAAATAACTTATACATACTTGCAAAACGTCTTTTTGTATACGAATAATGATAATCGTTTATCAGAGATTTCGATGTATCCAGTACACTAAGTCCCACGTAAATAGGTTTCTTAAAAGTTATATCTATTCGTGAAAGCTATATGGCTACGAGGTTTTTAGCAAATATTGTGTGACTGTGAAAGTTTGGCGTAGTGATTAGAGTTTGAGTACTGTATCGACCATGTCACTCATAAACAAGTTTTACGTCGACTTTTCTCCGTTTATTTCCCGTTGTTTTTTCGTAAACAGCGGTAATCAAGAGCTTGAAGAATAGTTTTTCAAGATCATTTTTGGCATTCTTCCGTTTTTTGTTATTTTCAATTAATGTATCACTTTAACCATGCACTTTACTTGAATTTTCATTCCTATGGATTTTCCCCATATCGTTTCAGACTTTAAGACTTCCTTTAAAGATGAATAGTGTATGATGTATCGTTTTATATTATACATAGTAGTAATCGGTTTCTTCTGCCTTTTACCAGGTGGAGCCATATGTTGAAGACACAAACTATTTGTACTTATCGTGTAATCTTCAGAGGTATTCTAAGACGACTTTTTATCCATAGCCGTAAATCGAATCGTCCAGAACATTGAAAAAATTAGGTCTGTTAGGATCTCTCACCCATTCAAAGCCGCTAGATAGTAAGATCTGCGTCATTGTCTATCGGTATATATTATTTGCATCATAGTACATTAGATATTTCTCCGCTTTCTCTGGATTATAAGCTTTAGTCATATACCTATTATTAGCCTTAGCGTTGCCCTTACAGCATTGCCTTACACTACCTCTAGTACCTCTCTTAATAAATAATAACATATTTGTATCGGTTAAAAGCTCCAATTTTATTTGTGTATATAGTAACATGGCATTCTTTGTCAAGCTAAGTGTCGTGTAGTAGTGAGCTGGACTAAGTCCGTACGCATTATATACGTTGTGCGGAGATTGGCGAAAACATCCGTAAGCAATAATACGTCAGTCTTTAAGTATAAATCTAAGTAATCACCAAGAGTAATGATATTAAATACATTACTAACACTAACATCGTACTCCTCATCAGAGATGTCGCTGTCTGTAAGTTTACTATAAAAGTCCTCCTTACTAGGCAGCTGCACATCTTTTGGATTATTGAAAGAGCTGGTGTTATCATGCCGAAAGGTTTTATTCTAAGTAATAACTTTATTTGATCTGGAATATGATTATCATGTAGAAATGCTTTCAAAGTTACATCGTGTCGACCTAAGTGAGATTCTAGCATTTCTAACGATGATGCCATAATTCTGAATGCGTCAATTAATCTAGGGTTAATATCACTGCGATAAATATGCTTCTTTTAATATATGCTATTTTCTTTGTTTTCTGCAATAAGTGTAACGCGTCCTTTAAAGTCTACAGCTGTAGCCTTTTCTTTTATTATAAAGTTTGAGTTTTTTTTTTTTTTTTTTTTTTTTGTTTTTTTTTTTTTTTTTTTTTTTTTTTTTTTTTTTTTTTTTTTTTTTTTTTTTTTTTTTTTTTTTTTTTTTTTTAAGGGGCGAGGAGGGGAAATCTTCTAAAGACCTCTCCGGTCCGAAGGACCGGAGAGAGTGTCAGATTCACCTATGTGCCTACCGACTAAAACTAACCTCCTCGTATGGGGACCAGTGCAAAGCACTATGCCCCCCTAGAAGACAGGAGAATTTGGGGTGAGAAGGGGGTGAAGGAAATAACGGAGAATTTTGTTGTCCACTCTCACTCAAAGGGATGAGAGGAGTGGCTCTTACGCGTCTGGGCGA
>JAPYYV010030861.1:0-11054 GCA_030522625.1 Copidosoma aretas | reverse complement strand
GGGGGGGGGGGGAAATCTTACCATAAACAGAAATAGATGATCAAATCACCGAGGGAGTCTTTACCGCACAAAAGATGCATGCATGCCTGAACCTGAGAAAAGAGGGGTGGTACAAAAAAATTGTGAAAATAGATACATTAGGATCGACACCTTCCAAACAGAGGAATTTAATCGAATAAATAATAAATAATGATGAATAATAGATACACAAAAAAACCATATCGACAATACTTGGGAGCTCCTTAATCATCATATGTATGGTATACGCACGCAATCCACCCCTTTCGTCCTATCAGCCAGAGATTTGTCACGAATTCAGATTTGATGGATGTAGCGAGAGGAACGATTTATCATACTCTCAGCTACACCGGCGCATACATACATGCATAATGATATGCCCGAGCAATACAAAGGTCAGCCGATCAATAATGAAAGACTAGCTCTTGGTCGTACGGACAAGAGAAGAATAGAAGAGCCGGAAAAAACAGAGAACCGACGCTATGTATGCGCACGCTGGCTCATCGCAGCTCGCACGAGCGGCGCGCGGAAATTTTTCAAAAACGTGCGTCCGTCGTACACCCCTGTGCTTATCATACACTCGTCGAGCAGGCCGCGAGATCATAACAGGAAGTCCCGTCTGCCGCGGTCTGCGCTAAACTTCCCGAGCACGCGCGGCCCATTGTCTCCCCCCCCCCCCCTTTCCCTCCACCGGCATCTTCCGCCGAGTCTGCATCATCGGAGTCACGTTTTTCGTTTTCAGTCCTTGCTTCGGAGCGCAGGCGCGCGCTGTCGATTATAGATTCGGCGGTGCGGCTGTCGCTTCGCCGTTGCCCCCCTTGCGCGGAGAAGCAAGAATACTCGGCTCGGCCGTGATAAGGCACCGCGGAAGAGGACGCGTTCTGCACCGTCTCGTCCGGCCGCGACAGCAGGGTTCTGGATCTCGTGATTTCTCGGTCAAACGGTCACAGTTGAAATTCAATCCTCACAGCCGAAAGTTATTTCACTCGACGGCTGAATTCAATTGCTGATTGAAGAAAAAAACGGCTGATCGGCAGCTGGACTTAATTGTGCTTTGATTGGTATTTCAATCAACGATTCGATTCAATTGTTTCGCGAAACACACCATGCATAACGCTTTTCTTGACTCATTCGCCTTGCTTGTTCTTGATCCTCGGGGCTCGAAAACATTGGGCATACTATTTGAAACGTCACAAATCAACGATTACATTTGAATGAATTGAACGGTTAACTTTGATTCTTGATTGAACCGCAATCCTGTTACGATTCGATTGCATTATTCAGAACCCTGGTATAAATTGGGAGGATGGACTTGAAAATTAGAATGGCGTTCGGCGGTCGGGCTTTAACACGAATTTCATGATGTTGCGTGATATCATTCGATACGTAAAAAGGTAAGGTTAGAAAAGTTGTGTGCCGAGTCGCAATTTTTTTTTTTAGTGGCTAGCTGAACCAAGCTTTTTTTTCGTAAGAAGCGCGGAAGATCTGCTGGAAAAAAAAAATTCAATAAAATATATTTGCCAGAATAGTATACGAATCAAACATCTTGAAACAGAATTACATTCCCTTACTTTGAGAATATTTTCTTGTTTCAACTGAATATTTTCATGGGTAAAAAACATAGTTTTGTTCTGATTGATAAGTACTATCCAAGCAAATGTTTTCATGTATTTGGTAATTTTCTTCCCGTGTGCGATGGTGCGCGCGAAATCGCAGTGATATGTTTTTAGGGTCTTGCTAAAGTGGTTGCGACATCCCCGATTTCCTCGGAACTCGACGTGTTTGTCAACAAGCTGATAAGTAAGCCGCTCGGATGCAACAACCGCTGCTGCAGTTTGTAAACAGCTCTCTGACGGCTGCGCGCAATCGATGGTCGATTAGCCGCGCTGCAGTTTTTTTTTGTTTTTTTTTTTTTCCATCCGCGTCTATCGTTTTCGATTGGGAAAATTATACACCGGTTAAATGAGCCGGAAAACACTTTGGTTGCGTAAAACGTGCCCCGGTCGGCGCTCGGTGATTTATTGGAATGTATGCTCGAGCAGTCGAACAAAGAGATTTGAAATTTCAAATCGTGCCCGAGCGCGCGTGATTTTGGCGGAGAAATGAAAAACAACTGCTCTGGTCGGTCATCGATGCTCTTGGACGAATTGCAGCGAAAATTTGCGATCGATTTTTTAATCGGAAGTTTTTTAAATATACATAAAATAATTATGTTTATAAGAAATATTGAAAAACTAATATGATAAGAGTCGATGAGGTTTCGAAATTGTACGAATTATCACTGCAGCTTGTGAAATTATCGTGATAAAAACCACTGTTCGAAATGCAATTTCAAGCTTTACCTTTTAAACAAAATTATTTTCCAATAATTAATAATTTTTTGTGAATGAGCAATTGGGAGTTTCCGTTAAACTAATGAGACAGGTACGACAATGATATCGATTTTTTTTTTTTTAATATAAAGCAGAGAAATATAGCTTCAGGCAGTTTTATACCAATTAATTTAAATTAATTGGATTGATCGGCAGCGGTTTTTAATACTGAATAAAAAAGCTCTTACTCTAGAAAATTACATCATCCGTCATCACATTAATTCGATCACGATCTCCTCACGTGGGGCTTTCCCAACTTTTGTGCCCTTCAGCCTTAAGTTATTAAATCTGGCACTGCGAGTAATCAATAGCATAACGAGGGTTCAATACTATTACAACTTATTTTATTCTTCATTGAAACTTATTTCAATTAACAACTGAATGAACAAGTTCATTTACATATGAATGAATATACACTGTAAAATATATTAGTGCAAAATTACTACGTTTAATGTAGAAAAAATCCGACCCTACGTTGAATACAGTGATATCTATGGAATAAAACATAAAATTACAAGTGATTTGAAATATTAAGTTTCGCGATTGTAATTTTATCAACTCAAACGGAATAATATTACAACGCTGGTAGTGGTAATTTTACGTAGATAAGTGTAAAATTTACCCAAAAGTTGAAGAAAAATAAAAAAAAAAAATGAAATTTTTTTTAAATGTAGTATTTTTAAAAATTCAGTAAAAATTAAAGTTTTTTTTTTTTTTTTTGAAACGTTTCGTGGTTACATAATGTGATTTTAAAATCGCTTGAACTGATTTTATATCAATATTGTTTCAACAGCGTAACAATCGATTGTAATTCCCGATTTAAGAAGGTTCCATAATCAAATATAGCTACATTCTAGAATTATTTATAAAGTAAGTTCTGCAAAAACATAGAGATCATTTTCATACGATGCGGGGGTGATCCATGCGTCGGACAAAAATTTAATTTTTTGTTCTTTATCGTCCACGCTAAGATACTGTCGATTATAAAAGCAGCTGAATGAATACGATGGCAAATTTTCGATTTTCATCCGGGAAAGGATCAATTAACGTGACAAATTTATTCAAATAATCAACGCGACCAAAGTTGCCTGCAATTGTTCATACGAAATGGCGAGGAAAATTTGTCACGTTGACTCCAATCCGAGGGATGAATCGATTCTCGCGAAATGAAAATCGGACGAAAATAGAAAATCCGCCATCGGATCGATCGAGGTATTTTTTTAATCGACAATATGTGAAAAAATGAATGATAACATTTTTCCTCCAACGCGAAGATCACCCCTCCCGCCCGGACGACGGATACACCCCCGAATAGCGCGCGGCCGATATACAATCGGCTCGCGGCCGGCGCGGCTCGCCAATCGAGTCTCTCCCGAGCGATCTCGGGGCGCCGATAGGTCCTCGTCGTGGTTGTTGTTGTTGTTGTTGTTGTTGTTGGCGCAGGACGATCCGTTCGGAAGTGTACTCGCGCATATAGTCGAGTCGTGCGATAGATTCCTGTGATTCTCGCCGCTTCGACTACAGCGGGAGTTTCGGACACGG
This sequence comes from Copidosoma aretas, assembly GCA_030522625.1. Classification (NCBI taxonomy): domain Eukaryota; kingdom Metazoa; phylum Arthropoda; class Insecta; order Hymenoptera; family Encyrtidae; genus Copidosoma; species Copidosoma aretas. The sequence goes on along the minus strand of JAPYYV010030861.1, from coordinate 7,122 downwards.
TGTTACCATTATCATCATCGCAGTTACGCCGTCGATCCTTCGCCACAATGTGCCACATCGGTAAGCTACATACAGGGTCTACTGTTTTGGGGGGGGTTTCCTACCGAATAATGTATCAGGGATGTTGGGGGTGTTGTGGTTTTTTTTTGTTTTTTTTTTTCCCCTTTTGTCGTGGGTATAACGCGCCGAAGCAAAGCAGCGCCGAGCTCCCGGATTAATTTGTTTACTCGTTTGCTCGCACCGCCAGCGTGTACCTCACGTTCGACACATTTACTCAATCATCCCGCCCTCGTTATACGTGTCACATTGTACGCTCGTAGGTAGCATGTACATATAACGATTTGGGTTTTTTCCCATGCACTATCTCAAATCGTGGTCTCGCGCTCGCGGGTGTTATTATAACGAGAACATCACCGGCTTGGGCAACGTCACGCGATCGCGACGTGATCGCCGCATGCTCGTCCGGTCTGTACTGTTATATCGAGCACGCGACCGGGCGCCGCGGATCGGGGGATCGTTGGCTGCTCGCGACTCGTACGCTTCCTGTTGGAGGGACAGTCCGGTAGCCGGGACGGAAAGTTGCCGAGTCGTATCGAAATCGCCTTCCAGGATCCGCCGTATCCGAAGCCGTTCTAAAAACGCCCCTGCAGTCCTGGTCCCGGTTGGCAACCGCTCGCGCCGGCTAATAATAGAGACTCGTCATCGTCAACAGCTGCGACGCTGCTGCATCATTCCGACGCGCGCGCTACAGGACGCGCGTGCGAACCCCCAGCCTTGCGGTGTGTACGGTTCACGGTATTTCGAAAAATCGATTGCCACGCGAGGCGGGAAGAGCGAGCGAAGAAACCCGCTTTTTCCGATGAACTGCGTAGTTTCGGACGCGAGACTTTCACGGGATCCCGTGGAAAAGATGAAAAACGTAGCGCTCGACGATGTCCCTCTACGACGTACGAGATCGCTCAAGTTGGGGCTGATAAACCTCGACTCGTTCGAACACAGTTTCCGCGGCGAATTTAGGTGAAACCTCTTTGCTTACTTTTCGAGATGTCCATGCAGTCACCACGCAGGATGATCCGTCTTTGCAGCGTATCATCAACTGTCTCGGCAAGATCCCGCGTGAGGAAATTCAGAGTCTCCGACAACCCGGGCGTGTAGCCCCCCCCCCCCCCCCCCGCGATCGCTCTATTTCCGCCCCCCGACCTCGCTGGACCCCGGCCAACAGTGGCGCAGGCTTTTACCAACGGCCTCGCTGCGGAACGTGCGCATCGGGCGCGCTCGTACCTTGGGTGACTGCAACAGTCAAGCATCTCGCACGTGTACACGTCCATCGGGCCTCTCTCGTCGAATTTCCGCGCCCCGGCTGAAACGGGAGCCGCCGCGTCCTCCTTCTTCCGCTGGCTCCTCCGAGGCTCTCAATATCCTCGGTGTATCTCTACTTTTCGGCCGGTCGGGGATAAAACGAAAAGGAAAAACAAAAACAACGATAAAAAAAAGGCTACAGCGGGATGAAAACAAAAAATGACGCGCTCGCATCGGGGATTTATCGCGTCTTTAATAGTGAGACGCGTATTGTCGTGCGACCGTCGATGAGCGAAATATGTAGGGACTGCCGTCGAAAGAGATCGATACGAGGCTGCTCTCGCACCAGCGGTACATCAGACTGCGTGGCTCGGGCGTGCACGAGTGTATACTACGGATAAGAGGCGCTATGCGGGGGGGGGGGGGGGCGGGGGGGCGGGGGGGGGGGTGGGGGGGGGGGGGGGGGGGGGGGGGGGGGGGGGGGGGGGGGGGGGGCGGGGACGCGTCGCCCGTGTCGAGACCCCTCCGAGCTGTTTTTCATGCTAGGTAGTATTCGATGTGTCTTTTTATTTTTTATTTTTTTATTCATTGTGATTCTGAAGATGCGTGTGGGTATACGCTTATACCGACTCCTCTCGAATAGATTCGCTTGGGAATGCGCGGTGTGGAATCGAAGTAACTTTGTGTGCGGTTTGGGCGCGAACAAATTTTCACCCGTCCATGAGGTAAAAGCAGGTGTAGTGGGACAAGTCACAAAGACAGGAAGGTATTTAAAGGAAATGACTACCAAAAAAAATGATTTGGAGCTTAGAAGGGTAATTTGCAGCACTGCTATGCTTCAAAATTATTTCATGAATAATTGTTGATGCATACGATTCTCCAACATTGTACGTTCAATCTTGTCCCAGATTACCCACCCTTTGATTCTCATAAAGCTAATTATGGACACACTCAAAACACATGATTTACGGATTGTTGTACGGAAGTATGACACTAAAAACTTTACAAATATTTTGGTTGCACTGTTATTTGTCACGACACGTAACTTGAAAAAAAAATCTTTTGTTATTATCTCATTGCAACGCACCTCACTACATTCAGTATTGGCTGTCCCACTATTGCTTCCACTGTGTCCAACATTAGCTCCCGAAGAAACTCGATGTGCCCCGCTTTAGCTGCAAGCGAAATTAACTTTAAAAACGAATTATTTAATCGTATATAAGTAAAAACAATGTTTTTTTTTTTCAAATTAATTAGAAATAAGGAATTCTAATACTTGAGGCCCTTTTTTTAACAATTCAATGTTTAATATGATCAGACACGTAGAATGAAAATTCTTTCCCACCAAAAGTGTCCCGCTATACCTGCTTTTACCTTACAGTCGAAACGTGCGTGACTTCAAAACAGAGTAAGTATGACGCACATTCAGCTGGGAAACCATTAATATCCGAAGAAATGACGTGACCACGTGACAGACGATACGGCGCACGAAAATTAAACGGTATTTCAACGTTGTACAGATAGTACGTAGAGACGAGGAGGAAGATACTCATCGGAGTCTTCCGTTGTTAAAATTGTACCCTCACAGTCGTTGGGAGGGGGGGTGGATTGTAAAAAAATGCCGGTCGCGTATTTTTCCTCTCGCGTTATTCGACCTCGCGCGTTTGGTACAGATCTGCATCGGCGTGCGGTACATTGCCCGCGAAACGCAGCCAGCGCGCACATAAAAGGACCAAGCTTGGTTCCAATGTTCCCTGACGGCCGGATCGTTTTTTCCGCAGAAGCCGCACAGGAGAAGGCCGTGAGGACGCCGGCCGCGGGGGCCGCGAAGCCGCCCCGAAAGTTCGCCGGGGTCGTGGTCGTGACCTGCGGCCTGCCGGCCAGGGGCAAGAGCCAGCTCGCCCACAGCCTCGTGCGCCGGCTGAACTGGAACGGGGAGACCGCCAAGGGTGAGTTTTTTTACCTTTGTTTTTTTTTTTTTTTTTTTTATTTCCTTTGCGATACACCTATTTCGACCGAGTGCTCCTTGAATGCGAATATACAGGAGCGCGAACACGCGGTACGGACGGTTTTTGGAAAACTATATTCGCGCTTCTGTGGGTTTGTAAAGATTCGAAAGATATAATGAATGCTTATTTATTACTATCATCTTGTTCGGCTTTTATTTAGAATTCTTTGAAAGTTCAAGAGGATGCCATTTGTGTAATGGAATACTTTGCCATTGATTCGTCGCGTCGTAACTTTTCTCGTCGAAATGATACATCGATGGTAATGAATCATAAACATTTTAAAACGGTCATCGTTTGGAAATTACGTTGAACCAATCTCACCCGACACGGATAACACTATCTCCAAGAATTAAGGATCCGCTTTTGAAAAAATGTTCTACTGACCATCAGTCGATAAGAACAATCTCCTGTTTCTCCTTAAAAAGGGGGGCAAGACTCATAAACGAACCCCAATGTTTTTGTATCTTGCAGTGATGCGAGTGAGTGACTATCGGAAGAAGCGGCTCGAGCGTTACGCGTCCCACGAGCTTTTCCGACCGGATCATGAGGCCAACGTCGCCCTGCGAGCCCTCGCGCAACAGGACGCGATGCAAGACTGCGCGGCCTGGCTCGCTGGCAGCAACACCGTCGCTGTAAGTGTCATCAACACTTGCTTTATGGATTTTGTCCTTTAATTATTTTTCTATTTATGATTACACTTCACATAAGACCCAAGTCAGAAGTGTGATGATGGGTATGAAACAGGTTTAAATCTCCTCCTTCCTATTGGAACAGTGTTGAAACGGATCATAAATCATTAATAAAATCATATCAAGGCAGCTCGAATCATCATGGAACATACCGTACTAAGTTAATAATTTATCGTTATGTTCAACATTTCAACGCAAATTATAAATGGCAAAATGGCAATGCTTAAAAAACATTCACCTCTACGAAACAGCCAAATTCTCTCCATCTCCTCGAAAAATCCGAAAACAAAAAGCCTTAAATGAGACAGCGTCCCACGTACCTGTATGTACTAACCCACCGCTCTTCCCAAAGGTACTGGACGCAACGGTGGTGACGCGCGAGCAGCGCGCCGAGGTGCACGACTACTTCGCAGCCCAGCTGGGCTACCGTGTCCTCTTCATCGAGTGCGTCTGCGAGGACGCCCAGCAGCTCGAGGCCAACTGCCGGGAGATACTGCGCCACAGCAGCGACTACGCGGGCATGGAGCCGCAGAAGGCGGCCGAGGATCTTCGCCTCAAGATCGCCCACTATCGCAAGATCTACCAGCCGATGGACGAGCCCGGCTATCCGCGCATTCGCATCGACACGGCGACCATGGAGGTCACGGCCCACAAGGTCAGCGGGCACCTCGAGACCAGCGTGCTCGGCTACCTCGCCAGCGTCTCCTTCAAGCCGAACACGCTCTACTTTTCACGGGTGAGGGGAGCTTTCGATTTCTTTACTTTTTTTTTTTTCCTCCTCATCATCGCTGGGCCTGGGAATTTCAATTGGTTATCGGAGAAGAAGCAGATAGAAGTATTTCATACTGTCGTATTATCGAACAGATGCATTGTAAAGAAAGTATAAAAAAGGCAGACTTTTTTAAACAGTTCGTTGTATTCGATGTGGGCATTAGCATGAAACGGCACCATCACTTGCAGTAAACTGAAGTCCACGTGGAAAATTTTTCGTAGTGTACTTTGTTATCATAAACGTGACTTATTTTATGAAATAAAATTTCAAATTCTTTTGTCCATAAAAGCAACTTACTTCCGTGAGCATTTTTCTCTCAACGGAAAATACTTACGAATATTGTTTCGCGTGGAAACGATGATAAAATGACGCTTGAAATTGTGAAACAAAAATAACAAGTGGATTTACAAGTTGTGTTCCACGTGGAATCCACGTAGAATCGACGTGGAATCTACGTAGAATCTACCTGAAATCAACGTGGATTCCTCTTGGACTCTCACAACGGGGAAGGAAAGGAACGCATGTATTCTGAATCCCGTACTGACGTAGTCTTTCAAGCTGGTGGCGCTGTGTCAGATGACCGCACACGACTTATACGCGTGAAACATCCCCGTCGCTGGATATGAATGAGGAAGATCGTACGAAAAACTAAACCTAACCCCGCATTTTCTTCCAGCACGGCGAGAGCGAGTACAACGTGCTCGGAAAGATCGGCGGGGACGCGGTGCTGAGCGCCCGGGGCGAGCGCTACGCCCAGGCGCTCGCGGCCAAGATCAACTCGATGCACATACCAGAGCTGCGCGTCCTGACGAGCCGGCTGCGCCGCACCATAGCCACCGCGCGGGGCATCGAGGCGCCTCAGGAGCACGTGGCGGCCCTTAACGAGCTCTACGCCGGCGTCTGCGAGGGCCTCTCTTACGAGGAGATGCAGGAGCAGTATCCTCAGGTGAGCTCCCGGTCTTTTAGCGTAGCTAATGCTGGACTCACTCGAGAGGGCCAAATGTACCTATGGTTGACAAAAAGACTATCGTTTCCTTGTACTTGACGGCGTGCGTACGTCGAATGAAATTAAGACTGTTCAAGCAGACGGTGCCCGCGCGTATGAAGAAATTTACTTTGTCGAAAAGGTTTTTCAATCCAAAGGAATATATGAAATCTTCTGACATTTTAAAGCAAACGGCGCGAATGAACGTATTGAGCCCCAACGGCCCCGACAGCGTCGAACGTTATGAAAACGTTTTAAAAACGCTCAAAACGGTACAACGAAATTGGGAACGAACATCATCAGTTGCCCCTTTGCATACACGGATATCCCCCGGGACCCCGGCCCGCGCACAGTAAACCCATCATACCGATCTCTCGCTTCGTATTCCAGGAGTTCGCCTGGCGGGACCAGGACAAGCTGCGCTACCGCTACCCCTGGGGCGAGAGCTACGTGGACACGATGCAGCGCGTCGGGCCGGTGATCGTCGACCTCCAGCAGGCCAGCAACGTCCTCGTCGTCTCCCACCAGGCTATCCTGCGCTGCATCATCGGCTACTTCCTCGACAAGAGGCCCGAGGAGCTGCCCTACACGGAGGTCCCCCTCCACACGGTCATCCGAGTGAGCAGCCAGGGCTTCAACTACAAGCTCGAGTTGATCGAGCTCGGGATCGAGTGCGTCAACACGACCCGGCACAAGCCCCAGAACTGCAGCCCCGGCCGGACGGCCGACGACGCCCTCGTAACGGTGCCTGCCCACTACGACATTCCCGATCCCTGGAGGAACCCCGGCAGCGGGCCCACGCTCGTGCAGCAGCACTGAGGAACGACGGAGGGGACGCGCGCCAATGCCTCCTCCTCCTCCTGCTCCTCCTGCTCCTCCTGCGCCTCCGATGGCAGTACTATCGCAGCCGACGAGTGAGGTCTGCCGATCCATGATGCATATTATTATACACACACACACACACACACACACACAGTGGGAGGGCCATATCTACTCTCTTCTGCTCGCGGTGATGCGCGCCCGCGCTCTTTGCAAACGCGTCTCTTCCGCGAATTCCCGGCGGCGCTCGGCTGCGGCTTTCAATGTTTCCTACCCGGTTTCTTCGGATCCGCGTTGCATGGAACTTTGGATTTTTTTCTTGTCCCCAGCCCGCCCGAAAAGAAAAGAAAAGATGACCGTCAATTCTAGCCGGCCGATCGCTCGTGCGAGCCCGCGCGGTTATATGCGAAACGACCCACATTATGATGAGTGAGCTGAAACAGCCGTCGGAGAAAAATAGTATATTACCACCCTGGTGCTAGGGACGTATTCCTGCCTTCCTCGAAGTTGTTTGCCCGAGCGAAGCGAGGGAAAACATCGAGGAAGGCA
>JAPYYV010030852.1:0-10318 GCA_030522625.1 Copidosoma aretas | reverse complement strand
AAAAAAAAAAAAAACACTGAAAAGTAAAGCCACTAGAATTCGTGGAATCGAATCGCTGAAAAATTACGCGACGAAAGAGTAGCGCTGATGGACCAACGAAAACGATGCACGTACTTGTTGGACCGATGTGTTTTTCTAGCGCGGACTCGAACATATATATATACGTATTATATCCAACGATCTCACTAATTACAACGGAACGCGATACCAACGATACATAAATCGTGCGGCCAAAGGCAGGACACAATTTCAACGGTCATCCTTAATTCACGCTCTGCTACAAAATCGCCCCCAGTGCTCTGGCCGCGCACGCGAGCCCACTCATCATAAATAATATTCTCTTTTCTCGCGCAGTCCCGTTATGCGATCTAACTACACAAGCCCTCGATGAAAAATCAACACGCATGAACATGTATGTATAAAACAGGCATTTTTCTTGCAGGCTCGAAGATGATCCTGAGGGGCGTCAGCGGCCAATTCAGGGCCGGAGAGCTCACGGCCATACTGGGACCCTCCGGCGCCGGCAAGTCGACTCTGCTCAACGTTCTCGCTGGATACAAGTGAGTTCGTCATACATATACATTCGCACACACATGCGGTAGGAATGGTTGCGAAAATTAAAAAATCATAATGGCGCCTTCGAAGAGTCGTTCATTAACGCGAGCTCGATGGTTTAGGCGCACTGCAAGTACTTAGCTAATGAAAAAACGTGGATATGGAAAAAAATATATAAATCTTCTGATTTACTGGCCGATAAATTTCCTATCAATAATACATATCTTTTGAAGAATTCCCATGATCTGCCTGCGCGTTTTGCGTGTAATGTATTCATTTTCATCGACAGCGCGTGTGCAACTTGAAATGATGATGAAATCATCACAGACACATAGTATAATCAAAATATTTACCAAACGCTTGGGTGTTTGATTTCAAACACGTGTGAACATCCTGTAAATTAAAAAAAAATGCTTTGAAATTATAATCATCAAGGCCCATTTCAAATCGAACTTATATTAAGCGTTTTGACAGTATTCGGAGAGAATGGTTCAAAAGCTGCGATGGAAATTGTACAATTGAAAATAATAATGAATATTTATATTTCTATATAGTGAAATCCGTGTTTGTATAGTTCCTTGTTGTGTATTTGCGTGGAAGTAGCATTCAAAAACAATTGGCAAATGACAATTAACCAGTGAATAATCAACCCACGTGTCGATTTTATACGTATGCCATTTTTTTTTTAAATAACTGAAAATCAGTGCTCACTCATACATTTCCATATACTTCAACTGCTGATACCAACTTAAAACTACGACCAACGGCCTAATAACAGACTATCCAACGCAGCATCGAACTGCATGTTTATTGACGAGAATAGCAGTACAGTAACTTCAGAGAAGAAAAAACAGCTAGAGAACTGCAACTATGAATCGATTAATAATATTAATTTCATACCTGCAACTTCAATCGGCCGATAATTTAACGGCATCGCTGCTTTGATTACACCTCTGATAACTTGGAAAAAATTGCACGTGAATTTGAGACTTGTAAGTAAAATAAATAGTCTTCTTGATCATCTTATTATTCTGCACAATCTCCTTTCAACTGTATATACTTGTCGAAACAGTGCCCCAGCTTCCGTCTGTCGTCCAAAATGGTATAGATCTGTTCAAGTCTTCGATATGCATAACACTTGATTGTCTCAGCAGTAATATGCTCTTGCGATGAAAATTCATTTCCACGAAGTCGAGTCACGTTTGGAATCAGAAAATTGTTACCGACGAATAGGGTGGATTTGTAACTTGCATAACTGATTCCCACAATTTGGCGGTTATACGATCACACTCGGATGAGCTGGTGTATTATCGTGGGTAAATGCCGCCTTTTCTTTGCCAGATCTCGCTCTGTTTCCTCAAACACATGAAATTGGTTCAATCGTGAGGCTTGACATTCTCCGTGATCGATCATCTTTCCCCGCTACGAGAAATCGATCAGTACATCAATTCATCTCAATCCCCGAATTCCATGGACGTGACTTTCAGCCTTGCCCGCTGATGTTAATGTTTTTGCCCGTTTTCATCACAGCAAGGCTCGTACAAAGTACTCGATCCAGACCTGCACATATATAAATGCCAATCGTACACGTTTGCTACTTTCTTACACGCATATGTACAATCCGTGCATATACATATAATACACGTCTTATCGCATGAATCATGCATAGTTGCGAGCGATGGAAAGACGAGAGTAGATTGTACGAGGACCGATATAGGTCGGTCGACCGGGAAGCGGCGCGAGCTTTCCACTGCGCACAATGATGTACTTGCTCATGCGCTCGTACAGCTAGCGACGCCGGACTCGGCAAAAAACGTCATCCTTCATCCGCAAAGTTGTGCGATCCAGCCGCTCCGTCGCGCCGCTCACACAATGTGATTCAACGATACTGCTGCTTTCGGTTGCGCGGATGGACGGGTGGATGGATGCAGCCGCGCGATTCCTTCGATTTTGAAGTACACGCGATCGATCTCTCTGGTGGAGGTACGGAGGATTTTTAGTTTGTGATGAAACAATGAATACTCTCCGTCCTCGAATCATGCATGTCATACACATGTCTCCGAGTGTTCGACCTCTTTGTTTTCTCCCATCGCTGTTGCGCAATTTCGTTTTATCCACGCGCAACAAAACGCCTTGAACTTCGTAAAAAGGCTGCTGCGTGGCGCGCACGGGGCCACTTCGTGTACCGATTTCTTCGTGGTCCATCGTTTGCACCAAAGACCGACCATACGCGTGCTATATAATCTATTTCTCGATCTCCATCCATATTACTCTGCAACGTTGGAAGTATAAGTCGATCGATGATTTTTGTGAAAAGCGCAAGAGCACTCTGCGAGAAGTGTACGGTGAAAACTCAGAGTCTGCAGCGGGAACTTTGTCTCGAAAGTCTTATTCGCATGCATCATTTCACGGAAACCTTGTTATGGTTCATGTCGCAACTATTGTAAACCATGCATTTATGTTTCGTGCGAGAAGCTTTAAAAAACGAATGTAAATTATTGGTCTCAGCATACATTTTGCGATAAAAGCAAGATACGTTTTTGCGTTGGCGTGAGATGGAAAGTACAGGCTACAACTTCATCACCGTAACGCCTTTATTTCGAAAATGGCACTTTTAGCGGCGTTTTAGAGCCGGTACGTTAATTTTTTCATTTTTCACCCCTCGATATCCATTAGCCATTTATTTTTTAAAAAGATCAAAAACTCTTTTTTGAATAAGCACTCCGCGTTTCGTGACACTTTCAAATCACACGTGGCAAATGGGGTCGAGGGATCCACCGTTGGGCACTTGCATCGGATCGTTTCGTAGGTCACAGTCTGTTTTACAACCCCAAATCCCACATCTCCGATATCTCGATGCAGTGTCACCTAATCGGTTCGGTGGATACAGTGCAGAAATGTTGTAAGCTCAATGCCGATGACCGTCGTGCCTTTTTGAATCTTCCCTAAAAAAAATACATTAAAATCAAAGGCCGATATCAGAGCCAAGCTCAAAAACCTGAGATGGCTCGTATATTATACACGCACGCGCGATAAAAACCACAGTGACGCGCTGGATCTTCGCGACCGCAGCTGCTTGCGCCGCGCAACAGATCAATCACACTCCAGCTGTTATGACGTCCATCGTGCTCTGCGCGTACCGAAAGGGAATGGCATAATTGTGCACGCGCGCGGTCATCCAACACTATACGCGCACGCTTGTACATGGTTACAGCTCATTCGACGAATTTTCAATTTTCCATTCCGCAAAAAAGAAGAAGGATTGCATTCGCGAGATATGCGGATTCGGCCAGTCACGATGGCACGGCTCTTTTAGCCGGGACGTGCTGGTTCACTCTCTGACTCTCGTGTATATACCCTTGATGCGCGTGCGTGTGACTTATATATATATATATAGCCGTTGATTAGCCGAATGACTCGGGCAAACGGTATATAGTACGCCGGGAGGCCCTTTTGTGCGATCTGTTATAATAACAGTAGGTTTTTTTTTGGTAGTGACCATGTGACGAATACGGGCATATTTGATGATGCATGCGCTTGCTAGTACTTTGGACATTTTTTTTTTATGTTTACTCGTTTGAGGTATTTGTTGCGAGTTTGCTTTTCTGCTGCGCGATTGTGTCAATGTAACATATGATTTACTGCACGATCGAGCAATGTATACCCTGCACGCCAGTTATCAATTCTTGTACTGATAGTTCTCAAAAGTGCTCTCTTATTGGTTGATTCCATCATGTTACTCTTTTTTTTTTTTTTTTTATGGGTCAGATTTTTTATGAGAGTCCCATTATCCATAATAGGTGTGTGTACACATAAATACGAAATTCGTGAATCGATTTTAATATGCCCTGAAAATTAAACTTTCGTTTTTGAAATAAATGGCTCGATAATATTAACCAGAAATTTTTCAAATCATCAAGGGCTCGAATGATTTTAATCGTCGAAGTAATTGATTACAACTATTCCCATGTTTGCTAATCAATCATCCTCTTCGATAATTTGGCAGCAATATTTTTCACGATTTGATTTTTTGTTAAAAAAAAATGCATTTCCTTTTTTTTGTACATTGAAACTTTTTTCTTTATTTTTCATATGTATACAGCACATTTTTATGGAAAAGGTTTTTTTTTGGTTTTAAAGGGTAAAAACAGGAGTTTACAAAATCTATGTACCAATTTTGACGAAAATGCATTTTGTGATGCTACCGACCTTTTATTATCATCTTCATCACGGTTCTTGAGATTCTGTACTCTTCTTTTGTTCTTTGAAAACTTAAATTAAAAACCGAACAGCGATTTGAATAATCCATTTTTTAATATACCTACTGAAACACCCCATGTAAACATAATTCCGACAAACGTAACTGCACGAGAAATCTGAATTTTTTCGAACCAACTGTACTTGCAGGTACGAGGGAGCCGCGGGCCTGGTAACGGTCAACGGCCAGCCCCGGGACCTGCGGGACTTCCGGCGCAAGTCCTGCTACATAATGCAGGAGGACCTCGTCCAGCCGAAGCTCACGGTCCTCGAGGCCATGCGCTTCGCGGCCGAACTCAAACTCGGCAGCAGAGTCGAGCCCGCCGAGAGGCTGGAAGTTGTAAGTCTTCACATTATCGGCCGTAATCTCTGCTGTTCTCTCTCTCTCTCTCTCTCTCTCTTTCTTTGGAGCTCGTGAGCATACAGTAGATCCAGTGTCGGTGTACAAATAGTTTTTAGATTTTTAAACACTTCGATGCAGGTTTTTTTCTGAAAATGTAGGGTGCCATCGGGGTTCTAGAATACATAATTTCTCAATATCAAACAATCACAATTGAAATTTAATTCTTAATTGAAAGTTATTCCAATCAACAATTGAATTTAATTGTTAACTGACAGTTATTCCGTTTGAGAATCGAAATAAGTTTGAATTAAGAATTGAATTGAACTTTCAATTTATTGGTATTTTAATTAACCATTAAATTTGATTGTTTTGTTAAAAAACGACATGAATTACGATTTTCTTTTACTTATTCGCCTTTTTCTTAAAACACGCAATTAATTAATCTTCTGAACGGTTCAAAAGCCTTTGAATTTCTGTTTGATTCATTACGAATAAAATTTAATTCCTGATTGATTTGTATTTTAATCAACAGTTACATTCAAGCGTCGGTTCATAATTTTTACAACTCATAATTAAAATAAATCGTTTAATAGAATCTTGGTTCGATGCACAGTTAAATTAAACTGTTGATTTAAATACGAATCAATCAAACAATTAATTTTAATTTAAAATTAAACTCTAATTGAATTGAAGTATAAGTGAAGTGCGCCATTAGCTAAAAAATGTATTTAATTGCTACTTTTGTAACATCGTATCTATCGTAGAAAGTGCAATATATGTTGGAGATTAGGGTTGATTTGAACGTACTTTAGAATCTTATACTTGAATACATTTTGCAAATACGTTAACAAAATGTTACGGACTATTTTAGCTGGAAAAAATTTTGATCAGTATATACTATGTTATAAGTAGTAATGAAAAAGAAAAACTTTCAGCACAAATATTGCATTACATTTGTATGAAAAAATTATACCGCAAAAGAATTTGAAAAAGTAACTGTGCCCAAGTATATCGTAGGTAGAGGCAATCTTTTTTTCGTTTTCTTTCCGGGAGGCTAATATTGGATTTGCCGTGTTGAATGTGGGCTAATGTGCTTCAAGAGCGTTATACTACAGAGAGCTGGGGAGCATAGCTTTCACCTGAACTATGATGTAGTTAGCCAACGCGATTATTTAAAAAAACACAAGGGTCCTCCCAAATCGGACAAATATTTGAGCCCCCGAAGCGTAGTGGGCACTCCAAAAATATTCAAGCTAGCCCTCTCTCGTTTTTTCGGCCTTTTTTGAGCGCCAGAATAATAAAAGAAAAAATTCACGCAACACCAGTCGTCCGCTGAGGAGAGAAACATCAGTAAGAGACTCGACAGCTAATCAAACAAGAAACTAATGCAGTATGCGGATGGAGCGGCTCCTCCGAGCAGAAACGAGTGGTATGAGAGAGCCTCATAAAATTACGATTAAGTCTTTTTCACGGACGTTGCGTGAATGTCAAGTTCGTAGCAGAGTCGATTTTTTTTTTCACCCACATAACGTGCGTGCGGCGTTTTGAAGACAGGCTTATCTCACAAGACGGTATATAGGACTCGACGGAGACACGTGCGCGCGCGCGCGTATTTTTTTTTGCCACGCGGCCGTGTTATGATTTTTTTTTTCGCTCTCATACTAACAGCTGACACCGCCATCGTGTGTGATCGAGTGCACGCGCAGTCGGCGAGATTTTCATCGTCCCAGTCGCTTCGACACTTACTCAAGTTTCGTTCAAAATTCACTTTATGATGTTGAAGTATCCGTTTCGTTGTTCTGCAGTAAGATAACGCTTTGCATGTCAAAATAGTGTCAATTACCAAGGCAATTTTTCAAAATTTGTTTAAGGAGTTACTCATCGGGTAGAAAAAACCTGTATTGGTAATAATTAATTGAATCGCCCAACATGTCCCAGTCAATCTGTTTGGTTAATTTTTCCTCTATAAATCATTCAACACATGCATAAAATGTTATTCACGCTCTATAAAACTATTTTTTTCATACAAATCAATGTTAAGATTTGATTAAAAATATAGTTAACGCCTTAAAGGGACATCCGTCTGCTTAACGAAATAAGTCTATTCGATATGTTGACAAAAAATTATTTTAATAAATTGCATGAGTGAACATTGTCAACCTTTCGAAAATTCACTGATAACATGGAAATTTTTTTCCAGCGAATAAAAACTCATAACAAATAGACCTAGTTTTTCATACACTTAATATTCCGAATATTTTTATTTGGTAAAGTTACAGGAAATCGTCCAAGAAACCAAATAAGCTTGAATTAAAGTAGAATAAAAAACAAAATAGGTTCCATGATTCAAGTGAATTTTTGAATTATTGACAATATACACTCACTTAGTATTGCAAATTTAATCAAATAGTTTTATTTAACGCACCAAACACCCTAATTTTGTATCATACAATCAGTTAGTTAATTATTAATCTCATTAGGCAACTGATTTAATTATGCATAATTTTATTAATGGAGGCTTTTTCAAATATATGCGACTCCTTAATATTATCCAGCTCTATTAGTCTTATTTCTCACTAAAATAATTTCCTACTACTTTATAAAGTTATTTAACTATAATTAAGAAAGGGTCAAATTATTATTTCGATTGAGTAAATGTTCCCAAAAGTCTCTGTTGTGCAACTATGTAAGTAAGAAAATATGCAGTACGATTGATCTTAAGTCAAAACAGTATGACGAAGATTCATAACACATAGTTGCGTGGAATATTTATTATAATATGCATACACGCAAGTGCTGTCGTTAATATTTTGATCGATGTCAGTAAAATGTGTGGTGATGCATTATGATGCGTTTAGTTGTAAACAAAATTTTCTTTCGTTTAATTTTCACCAATCAACAAAAACTGTGTACTCAGAAAGTATTAATTTGCATCCAACTCGTTTATTAATTTTCAAGTATGACTATTTTTCGTAATTATCATTGATGAAGGTTATTCCAAATAGCATTTATAGCAATTATAATATATTATTTTTTTGTTTTATTTCTCCAAAATAACATACTTATTAAAACGCCATTGTTACCGTTCAGAAATAATCTACGAATGCCAATCACAAATTGCAAGTCACAAACGATGCTGTTAGTTTTTCTGAGTAAACGAAGCATAATTCACCTATTTATTACAGTGATCAATGGATGATAATTGTCTAGGATCGATGTCACAAAAGCCCGTCAATTTTTAAAAATACATTAATCTTCCTAACGAGTAATAAATGATATACGTGCAATGGCAGGTGAAGTTTTAGCCGTCCATCATAACACGACTTATTTACCTATTGGTGCAAGTTGCAATAGCGGTTGCAACAGTGAACAGCATATCCATACGAGAAGCAAGAATAGGTGGAATTTTTTTTTTTTTTTTTTTAATCAACCATCCGAAAACTGCGTGTGAATATTCTGTAAATATTTTCTGGCTATATCGATCTCGGTCGGCGAGCGATTTTTTTTCAAGTGAACCACTGGAAAATCATTTAAAACCAAAAATCAACGAGAAAATAAGAGGTGACAAAAAAAATAAAACATTTTTCATCAATAAATTACAGGGCACCATAATGTACTCGTAGCAGTCATAGCATCGCACCGCTCGACCTGAACTCCTTATTTTTCCGCTGAACTAATCATCCTCTCGCAAGATAATTAAGCCGTGTTATTTTCCAAACACATCTTCCCTTTCATCAATTCGCTCTCGGAATCAGCCGCAACGATAGAATAATCGAACCTCAATTTTTCCACGAACTTGCACTCATATTTTTGCGTAACAATCGTATTAGCTCATTAGATGATATCAATTACAAAATCGATCTATCGCGTCGGCGAATAAAAATGATTGACGTAATCCAAACATTGATAAACAACAACAACAACAACAACTAGACAGTCCTTGACTTAATCGCCGGCGAGAAACGACTAGACTGAGAGACCGGCACGCAGCGTTACACTTGACCCCGACATTTGCATTGAAAATGTAACGTGTATGCAGCGGTTTAACTGTGATTTCATCAGCAGATTCTTGTGCAATCGGTCGACTTTTCGCTAGAATTATCGGTGCCAATGTTGTTTTTTTTTTTTTCAAAGAGTACGTAAATCGATATGGTACATCTCGAAAGTTAGTTTCAAAAGGTAAATACAGGTATTTGATCCATCTCAAAATTCAATTCTCATGTAAATTTCATTTCAACATGAATTCTTTGATGAATTATGGGCGACCATAAAAAATGATTCGATAAAAAATTAAAAAGTAGTAGAAAAATCGGAAAGCAATGCTTCAAAATTAAATCAGTGTACAATACTTTGGTCCGATACGCTGGGTCTCTTTAAATTTTGATGCGTCATTACATTCATTCTTTCAAACAAGAAACGAGCTTTTTTTTAATTTTATTGTTTCTAATCGTGAATGCATATTTCATGATGGCGTTTCCGTACACAGTTAATTCAAGTGTTTTATACAACAAAACACATGTGTTGTAATTGACAGCCCCGCTGCGTACTAAACTAAGTAGTAACAGTCGAGTAAGGCAGGACGAGCCAATTTTGTGATTTGAAATTTATAAGTAGATACTCTGTTTTGTTAGGCGTTATTTTGATTTATGTACACGTTAGTTTGTTTCCTTTTATCATTATTGTTGTTTTATAAAAGGGTGTCAACATAATAGCTTTGAGCCGTTACGAAGACCGCGTCACTATCAATCGAATAAGGATTGATCGGGGGCTCCTTTCTCTCCTCATACAACCAGAACAGAAGTTGAGTAAGTGAGGAGAGCCACGGAGTGGGTGATTCGAATCACTCACAGACGTTGGTCACGATGCAGTTTTATTGAAAAGCGATTCTTATCGTTACTATGACAATATATGTTTCTTTACAAACAACATGCGAACGCAGTCAGTCTTCAGCGAGCCTTAGAGAAAGTAACACGCCCTATTGTATTTTGAAAAGAATATTGTTGAAATAAACCGTCAACAGTTTAATGTTTGCTGAGATTTATTAAAATATGTTTGATTTCAATTTGTTCAAGATTGAACTTGAAGTGGACTGTATGATTTTAAAGCTTGATCCAGAGCTGGTTAGGAGTAAGGGAGGCGAGCACAGGGACATCGAATAAATAG
>JAPYYV010030842.1:0-10602 GCA_030522625.1 Copidosoma aretas | reverse complement strand
TATATACAATGCACCACTGGCTACAGGATCCATATACGCGTTTAAAGAAACTGGAAAAGAGGGGGGGGGGGGGACTGGGATGGGAAACCCCGCGTGTCACGGGCGCGCGGGCAGCCAAGGAAACGCAATTACGGAAGGCAAGGGGAATCGTCTCGCGAGTTGTTAATTACGACCGGCGCACAAAGACGCGCGCTCCCCGTGTGCGGCTGTGTTACAAGCTTGTACACTCGTCCACCTGATGAACGTGAGTTTGTTACGTGTTCTGTTGCGGGGACGCGCGGTGACGCTCTTCCACCACGCCTCGTCCTCGGGGGCATGGAAACCGGAATTGCAATAAAAAAAAAAAGGCGACGCTTTCGGCCCTTGCTACGGGGACCTTAAAAGGGCGCGGCAGTATCGCCGAGCGCGCAGGGGCCGAGGGGTGTGGAAACGCCGGTTTGACGAGCCAAAGTTTTTCACGTCCGGGCGGTTTGTATGTTATCCATGGGTAAGCGTATGCGGCGCGTGTTACTGTGCTTTGGACATATGTTGTGGGCATCCTGAACAGTTGGTTGTATACACGTGAGAGCGGTTGGACCGTTTTTGCTGATTCGTGTTCAAAGCATTGTTCCATCGTGGCCGTTTATTCGGAGTGTTCGAAAAATGTTTCAGGACAACTGCAGTGCTTTCGCGTTTGAATCCTGCACGGTAACGCGAACAGTATGAATCCGAAAGAGCTCGTTTGTTCGTCTTGGCGAGCTTATTCTCGTATTACAGTTTTCCGAAAACATTTTACGAACTTTCATCAGGAAATTCCGAGCGTTAATTACAAATATCGAGCTGGACTTGTTATGATGAATTTGCTGTCGTTATCGTTGCTCTTTGATTACATTATTAAATAATATACAGGAGTATCAAACGTTAATATCAGATGGAACGATGAAGTACCAGCGATGGCTTCAACAGTATTATAATTCTAGTTGTAACGTGTTAACAGTGAAAGATCTGATCCGACGAGCGCCTGATGGGAACCAGTAGCAGAACTGGACCGGCGATCAGGCCCGGCGTTTTGTTCGATCGCCCGATTTTCCCGTCTTATACGACGCGTTCCCGCGTGCTCGTTTGTTTTTCCGGTCGCTATTAATAACGCGCTCGGCTGTTTTTCTCTCTCGCGTATATTTACACGCAATGACGTATTATACCCCGTCCCCGGCGCATCCAGTTTGACCGCGACGGCTTTTCACTCGAGTTACGCGTGCAAAATGTAAAAGTGAGCATAAACCGTTTTAAATAATAATCCGTCCCTCCATCACGCACGCGCGCGCGCTAATTTATGGTCGATGAGTCTATCTATTACGCGTAACGGACTCGATTCGCAGGTGTTTTTGTTTTTTCGAACCAACTGTACTTACCATCGGACATAAGTCTTTCCGGGTATTTGAAATTCAGCCATTTATCAAGATTACGAGCGATGGACGAAAAGTTATAAAATTGATGTACGAAAATTTGTAAGAGTTTGAACTGAATCATCAAAACGCACAAACGCTATTATTGTACTTTTTTACTTTGCACGGTGAATTATGGGTACTTTGAATACAACACATTTGAATTACAAAAATCACGCATGTCTGCGCGTATTTCTGTGGATGATTTTCTACGTATACTATGCGCATTCTATTTACAAATTTTAATCCACAAAAGCGCAAAATTTTCCCCTTGAACACAGTAATTTTTTTCACTTCAACGCACCGTAACTGATGAATTTTCATTACGCTGCAGCACATTAAGTGTATTGATTTTCCAAGCGCGCCAAGCAGAATTTCCGATAAGCTTTGGAATTCGGCGACCGTCAAAGCAATTATTGCGAAATGTTGTTCCACGAACGCAAACAGTTCACAATAAATTCGACGCCTCGACAAAGGACCGACTCGATAAAAACCAGAAGCGCTCGGCGGACTGCATCGCAAATTCCATTGCCGAAACTTCAGAATCACTCGGGTGCAGCAGCGCAGAGAAAGGGTGAAGGGCGCCCGTACAAGCGCATCGGTTCCTTCGGGGATTCCCCACCGTCGCGCGCGGCAAGTTTGTTCCCCGGCAGGTCGCCAAGTATTATATTGGCTCCGATGGCACCTGACGCAGAGTGGCCCGCGATCTGAGTATCTTATAATACATGCCCTGCTCGCGGGGGGAGCGATGCTGCCGCGGGTCCGTAGGGGCTTCTCTTGGAAGGACCTTACGCGCCTGCGTCCTATATAGAGCTGTCACGGGCTAAAGCGTGATTATTAGATTACATTTTTTGCTGCTCGGAGAAAACAATCTTGGTTATTCGTACAGCCGGCATGGCGGCCGAACTTTGCCATGGATTTGTGGTTGAAATTACTCTCGTTCGTTTCTCCGTGCACTCTGTTGTTGTATTTAGAGTGTTGAAGGATTTTACGTACTTCGAAAACAAGCCGCTGGACAGTTTTTGAGACGCGTTGCGAGTTGGAGGCAAAAAAAAACAAACGAAAATTGGACAAGGGATCGCACGATGAAGTGAATTGTGATACCTGATGAAATTATTTTGTTCATCGTGATGTTTCGAAAAACAATAATTTTTCATCACCTTTGACGAAAAGCTGCTGCTGAATGGATTTTGATACGAGGCGAGCGGGTATCATCGAGCGCATATCAGAAATATAGTACAAGATTTGATTAAAAAAAAAAGTTTCGGACCTGCAACTTGTGTTGAGTGTGCGATTCTTACTTATCTTTCAACTTTTTAAAAGTACAATCACTCTATTAGACTATTTCAGTGAATTAAAAATTTTGATCAATCAATAGACGTCAGTTATTCGCTGACAATAAAGATAAATTTTCGCCAATATTTTTACACCATCCAAGATCATACTTTGATTTTCTATCATGGACAAAGAAACGCTTTTATTTTTAACGCTGTTTATAACTTCATAACTATAATCGATTAATTACAAACTTCGTAGAAAAAACTGAATCCAGATGAATCATCATTTGAAACAGCATCAACAAACTGACCAGTAAATTTAAATACTTATGAAAGCTTTTAGAATTTCGAAATTCTTCGATGAGACAAATAAGAGTCCACGAAAAGGCACTGCGTTTACTCGTACTTCACATCAATATAATTCAATAATACATCATATTTAAATCATCACGTCTCGTTGACGTATTTATTAATGATTGTATGATTTTATATACTATTGTTGTTATTGCTATCGCAGCAGTACTTTCACGCAGGATTGCCGCAAAAACTCGGGAACGAATCTTCTTCCCAACCACCAATGCAATAGTTTCATCGATCGATCGTTCGACAACCGAAATATTTAAAGCACGCGTACTATTGTGACGGCAAAACTCTGGCGCCGCTGCAAGTTTGAAACAAAAAAAGTGCACCAACCGTTTTCCCCAGAACCACACCATCACCAGGACAGCCGCTCCTTCCCGTGGTATATCTCTGCGGCTGCACAGTGTACTCCAGCAACCGTAACAACACTTTGCCAACTGTAAAACCAAAAACACCACTGTATCGCAACGACAGAAGAACAGCACAAGCCGCACGTATTCTCTCGTCACAAAAACTGTCGGCCCCAGCGCAGGCTCCGCGCGCCACCCGGACAAAAACCTACATTACAACCGATCACTGCACAAGCCGAGCCGGCGAACAGCGCACGCATATAGTACCGGAAAGCGGCGGAATGAGGTGCCTTCGCGCGCAGAAAAAGCACACTCGGCGCGTCCCCTCCTCCGTGCGATATGCAGTCCCTCGCCCTTCCCTCCGCCTCTTCTATTCCGCGAAGCACCGCTGGACGGACGAGAGAAGCGCATCAGCAGCTACGCGCTCCGTGTGCCACCTGCCCCTCTTCTGCACTGTCACGATCCCCTCAAGTATGCGTTTTTCCGCTTTTTGGTTTTCTCCCCCGGTTCGCCGCCGATACTCGCACCGCACTATGATACACTTATGCACGCATACATGTAACTGTGTCACCCACGCACGGCCGTACAGCACCGATCGAGGGAAGGGGGGGTGTTTCGGAAGCGCCGCGAAACTGTGCTCAACCGAACGCCGTATTATACCACTCGAGTCCGCGCGTACGATCGGACGCGCGGAAACAACTAGCGCGCGAAAAACGATCGCCGCACGCGCAACGTCCGCACGGTGGTGGTACTGTACAGCGGTACTTTCGATCAACGGACATTGCAGAGTAATAGAAGGGAGAGAGCGCGCGGCGCGGGTTGTGCGAGGCCCTGCCGGGTGGGTACTGAAAAGCACCCAGCGTCCGGGAATCGGCGGCGCTCCCCCGTGGGAGCGGAGCGAGCGAGAGAGCGGCCGGCGGCGGAGAAGGAGGGGGCGGCGGCGGGTGTACACGGATCGTGGCGCGAAAAACGGGTCGCTTCGACGCGCAAGTATACGGTACAGCGACCCGTGAGATTCAGGGTTTAGTTGGTTTTTTTGTTTCTTTCCGCGTTACGCGATGACATTTTCGAAAAACCCGCGTTGAGGAAAAATTGCAAACAAGCATCTCGGTGCAACGACAGGCCTGTGTAATACAGTGGTATGCTTTTTTCGCAATTCTGCAGCCCCGAACGGAAAGTTCTCAGCGAGAGTTGGTTTTTTCGCATCCGCTGCTCACCGGGTGTCTCGGTAACTTACAGCCAACCGATCGATGATGAATTGCACGTACCTCCGAGATATCAGGGGCATCACGGTGGCGATCGCTTATTCTACGGTCAAGCCGAACTCGCCGTTCATTCACGGCGACACTGCGACTAGCCGCATTTGAATTTCAAGCTAAAACAGATTATTTGAGGTACTTGTTTACCGCTCCGCGCGAACCGGCTCAGTTCTGGCGCCCATTAGTTGATCACTTGATCCTATACAAAAAACTACAAGACAAGATGCTAGACACCTCAGACTTCCGGATATTAAATCGTAAGAAAATTAAAAAGTAAGCACCTGGGCGCGATAGGCCGCTTAGAATGAAATATTTACACGCTTCGCGTGACCGCGGTAATGATATTTGAGCCTGTTTGTCCACCTTACAGCCACGCGGACAATTTTTCCGACTTGATCTTAAACACGTATTTAGGGGATAATTTTCACCATTTGAAGAAAATTTTGACTCAAAGTAATTTAATGCGTTGTTTTTAAACCTAGGCTTCATCGAAAATTACGGTTTTCGTGAAATGAGTATACTGATGGTATTGCTGTCTCCAATACGGGTGGATATGTATTATATATATGTATGCACGAGCGATTTTACGGGAACTTTGATGTATTTGCACAAAAGTTTGATTAACAAATTTGAGTGAACAAATTTTTCTAGATGCAAACTGGAAATCCTTTTACGAGTAAGACGCTCCAATCGTTAGAGATTGAGACGAAAGCCTACTACTTGTATACCTTCTGTATATTTCTCGTACAAAATCAAAAGCGAACCAAGTAATTTTTACTTTTGATTTAATCCATGGGATGACATTACATCAAATATGATCGTATAATTGGTACGTCGTTTACTTTGCAAGTCCAACAATGTATTTGAAATAATAAAATTTATGACCATTCTGAACAGAGGTATCAGAAATCATTCAAAATTTTGAATCTTGGCACATCAAACTTACCTGGCCATTTATTTTCGTTAAAAGGTCATTTTTATAGAGATTTAAATTACACGAATAAAGATACACCTTGCACTTAAACAACTGTAATAGAATACGGTCTGCAGGAAGATATATTTTTTTAACCGATTCATGCCAAATAAGTGCGCCAACCAATAAAAAAAAGTTTTTGAAGAAAATATATAAAAAAAAATTACAAATTGATTAGTTTTAGCCTTAACTTTTCACCTTTGATAAATATTATGACTTGAGTTGTATTTCTCGGGACTCGTATATAATTAACGGGTGGATTGAAATGTAAAAATGCAGCGACACAGACTGCGGGAGATGATTTTCTGACGCGCGTTGCATATGGGGTAAAATGTTTGAGGCTTTCGCAATTTTATGTTAGAAATCAGTGTAAATACAAGTGAATTATAACTTACCTACTCTGCATTTGTGCATCCACCTCTTTCTCATCCGAAGAAAAGGTCAATCAGCGTTGTCAATGGTGAATAACTACACTTGCTGGGTAATTACGATTGAGATCTGCAAAAATGTGAGATTAAACGGTTAAAAATCCAAAAATTAATGAATATACACAGACAACTGCACGCGTTACCTTAGGAATGGTGAAAATTGGCGTAGCACGTAGCCATGTCCTCTTCGCGCAAGAAACCAAATTGAGCCAAGGTGCTGTTCAAAATGTTCCCCGAGGCGAGGAGTTTATGCATATGTTTGTACTACGTTTGCACGATGGACAATACACGTATTATACCTGTGCGGCGACGGAGGTCCTATGCAAATTGTTGATTGCAGACGCCGCACAGCCACGTGGTTCATTCGCGTTGCGTACAAAAGATTTGTCACCACCCGCTTCTTCGAACTTTTTTCCATGTGATATAAAAGAGGACTTTTCACGTAACCTGTTTATGCGCAGTCAGTTATTTACCGATCTACCGGCAATTTCGTAGCAGCTATAGCACATCTTCTGCCTGGATCCGTAAAAAATAAACATTACATTTGTCAACAGACCTTAATATAGTCTTACGCAGAAGTATTAAAATTTTCCGGGGAGAAGGCGTCGGCGTCGCAAAATATTGATTCGTTTTTCTTTTGTCTCAAAAATTCAACTGCCGCTTCGACGACGCCGTTTGTTTTCATGCTGTACCCAAACGTTGAGTTACGAAATTTGCTGAAATCAAATGTTTGACTCCAAACTCCTTTGCACTTTTCCTCAGTTCCCATGGCCATCTGGTAAATGCCAGGAGTTTTAAACTGGCTCTGATATTGAAGCGTCAGTCGACGACTAATTTCGTACGTGGATTTTTTGCTGGCTCTTATGTGCTTTCTACCGAATGAAGAAATCGGCGTCACTGGAAATTGCGACACCTTGTCTCTTTTACAAAGTGCTTGCTGCAAATCGTGCGTAAAACGCACATATTTCCACCATTTGACATCAGGTGACGACGGCTCGCTTCGCATTGGTTGACGGAAAATACTTTAAAGTTAAGATTTGGATCTACGTTAGAGTCTTGGAGCTCCCGAAAGATTGTATGGTCGTTGTTTTTATGCAAGCATTCTCGCAAGTTTGATTTTCTTTCTCTTTCTTCTATCTCTCTCCTTTCACTTTATTCGATACTGTCCTTTTTTTGAAGATGACATAGTAGGTTTTAGTTTCGGTTGCTTTCATCGGTTTTTCCTATTTGTTCTCTTTACTAAAGGCTTGACGAGTAGATCAATCAGTTGTCCTTTTCCTTTTCTCCCTCTTTTAACACTTGTACTCTATCTTGTCACTTTTTCTTTTCTTTTACTTTTGGATCTTCCGTGTTTTTCCGTCTTTGAGTTTGCTTCCTTCTTTCTGTGGGAAAAGTAGTTTTTTCATCCTATTTCTCATATTCACGAGTAAATTGTTTTTCAAGTTTGTTTGAAAAGTCTGTTCTAACGCATCAATGTAACCAGACATCAGATCACACTCGTACCCGGGTTTCTTTTCGCCCCATAGAAAAAGAAACTCTTTGACAGCACTGGCGACGCCATTAAATGGGAAGCGCCGTATTAATGCGTGGAAAAAGTATCTAAAACTAGGTTCTGATTTGGCAGTTGTAAGAAAATGAGCTAGTGATTTATTTTTATGATTCATGAAAAATTCTACGAGAATATACGTTTCCATGTAACCTTTTATTGATGCAGTCAGATATCTTACTGTACAATCTAAGTGCAACAAATAAATAAATGGAATTTCGTGCTACTCCGCGGTTTTTGCCGTACACAAGGCGATTCACGATACGTGCAATCGTGCTTTGCTTTTTTACATTAGACATAAAATTATATATATACATCTTTAAGGACGTATCTATCAAGTTATCATTATGCAGTAATTATGTCTGCCACTTGATCGAGGCTATTGTCCATTTGTAGTATTTCCTATACTCTTTCGATACTGGTCACTAGTTACGCTAATTTTGCTGCTTAACAATATTTAAATTCACATTTTCAGAGTTCCAGCAGGTTCCAGTAATTAGGATCTTGTATGAAAAATTATATCAGGTCTCAGATTCGTCCAGTAGATAATCGAAACAATTTTAAACCCATCTCCCACCATTTTTTTTCTTTTTAGTCATCGTCAAGACCTAAAATACAGTTACAGAGGATAAATCGTTCAAAATTATGGGTGATGGGCCAAAATAGTTGTGTATCAATGTATCTCTTGCCAATACGTATTAAATTCTAAAAATATAATAGTAAATCATTTTAAAAGCAAACACACGGAAAAGTCAAAAAAGCCCTGCCTAAATTGCGGTGGCACTGACCACCAAAGGATCAGTAGTCCCAAATGTAAATATAATATACCATCCATACAGCGAAAGCCATGAATTCAGAGCCACTGCAGGGCATTTATGGGAAAGCGAAAAATAAGTCAAGTCAATTTAATTCGCGATAGTAGAGTTCTAGAAGTCATCGACAAGGACGTCAAAACTCGACTGTATACCGCAGAGAGGTATACGGGTAGTCTTCGGCTACTGAACGTTTGGAGCGCAAGCATTCGGCCCGTCTTCGGGCAGGCTTCAAGCAGTCTTCGGCACCGTATTCGGCCCAAATGCTTGCCGAAGATTAATTTCTACTCGGGATGTAACTTTGCTTTCGCCTGCACAAGAACTGGGGCAAACTTATTAACGACTTACATGCACCTTCCGACGTATTTAAGACGAAAATTGGTCAATCCAGATACCTGCGCAAAAGCAAAAAAGGGTCATGATAGCGCCCCAGACAGCGCGTCGTCTTGCACACTTCTCTTAATCAATACTGATGCAAAACTTCAATTAGTGCGGTCACAATACAAATCTTTGTTGAAAACTACATTAAATGAAATCGATCCATTGCAAATGACAGTTTCAGAATTTTGTTTTTTTTTTCTGCAAATTATTATCGCCAAACATTGCAAATAAGCTTAAAAATTAGCTGCGGGACTAGAGGACCGAAATATATTATGTGATGCATTCATGCGCAGATAGATAGAACAGTCAAAATATATTTTTATGCAATAGGGTTTTTGCATGATAAATTCTATTTGGCCCGTCATGTGTAGATCATCAAAAAATATTTGACACGTATTTTTTCTTTTTTCATACAAACAAAAAATGACGGAGATAGAGCACATACAAGTTCAAGAATAGGGGCTCATGATGTCATAAAGTTGTTGTTGTTGGTTGGATGGCACTGAGTACCCACAGGACTCTGGGGAGTCTGGGGCCTAATTCACAAAATGTTAGCACGCTCAGCAGCTTTGCTGACTATATGTTGAATGCGAGTTGAATGTATACTTGTATACGTATATATATATTTTTTTTTTAAATATTATAGCGTTATACGTCCGGGTATCACAAGGATCCACTTCTCAGGGCACTCGACACTTGGGAAAGGGACGAGGAAAGGGATGGGCGGCCTCCCCATTACAGGGAGAAGGGTAGGGGGTAAATAGGCAATTTTTCTGCGAGAAGGTCGCCCACCCCTTTACGAGGAGCATTGCGGGGAATATAAGCACATGTGAAAATTCACAGAGGTGCTTGCTCGAAGAAGTCGCACTGGCCGGGAATCGAACCGCGATCTCCCGCATGCCGAACCACCAGTCCACCACGCGCTCAATATATATGCGGTGTTCATAGTATAAGTATATAGGTATACATTCATCACAGTCAGCAAAGCTGCTATATAGCGTTGCTCACTTTTTGTGGATTAGACCCCCGGTATCCCACATTTCAAGTGTAATCGTCATAAAAATGCAAAATTTCATATCCTTATGACATCATAAGCCTCTACTCCTGAACGTACTTGTATAGTTGTATGTGCTCCATTCCGTCATTTTTTGCTCGTATGAAAAAAGAAAAAATACGTGTCAAATATTTTTTGATGATCTACCCGACGGACCAAATATAATTTTGCATGCAATAACCCAATTGTAAAAATCTGTAGTAGCTGTAAGGGTTACAGTGCCTTTGTTATAAATAATATTGTTATTAATCAAAATACGGGGAAATTAAGCGCTCTAGGACATCTGATTACACCTTCTTAGATATAAATAATAGTGTCATTATGAGCGCTCTGGGTTCACTTCAAAGAATCAACAAGAGTTATATAAAAGAGTTTGAATTTACCGCTCCGATTTTCAAACGCTCGACCCTAAGGCTGCAGTCACATGGTGCAGGATAGAGCTCCGCAATAGACCGTCCGCAATAGAAAGAGCCAATCAGAGCAATTTTGGATTTGACTATTTTGCTGTCATTGGTTCGTTTTGTTGCGGACGGTCTATTGCGGATGAGCTCTATGTGACTGCACCATGTGACTGCAGCCTAAGGGTGCGGTCACATGGAGTCTGTCACATGGACATATAAAGAGTAGACTGCTCATTACGGGGGGGGGTCCGAAACAACGACAGTGCACTTCGACTTTGTGTCAAAACTATGACTGTTCTTTGCAGCGACGTTAATTTCAACGACAGTTCAGCGCAAC
>JAPYYV010030818.1:0-10464 GCA_030522625.1 Copidosoma aretas | reverse complement strand
ATAACAGATGGACTTTTTCGCTCTTATCTTCTAAAAAACAGCTGAGTAATATTTAGATCTATCATAAATTTTACTGTTACTAATAACGTATATAAAGCTTTTATTTTTTTTAACAATGTTTAAATGATAGTTTTCATTTTAATTTAAATTTTAAGAAATTCTATAATTTTTCAAAGATTTTTTTTTATGACATAATAATTTAAGAAACAGGTTTTTTAGTGCTGTTTTTATATAAGTACTGTCGTATTTGAATCCATTATATTGATCTAAAAATGACTTCCCTGAAAATAGCGTAATTGATTCCAAACTTGATAATGATAAGTATTGAACTTTATTGGTACTTATTATATCTAAAATCTATTTTATATACATATTCGTTTATTTCACAAAATTTAGTATCTAAATAGCTGTAAATAAAATTTAAATTTAGAAAATATCTAAAAATAAGCCTTACCAATTTTAAAATTATAATATTAAGAAATTCAATCCATACCGAACTATTATTTCCTTATAATGTTTTTAACAAATAGTGAACATTCTTTCATACAAAAATTGTAACTTTTATATGAGAATTTTATAAAAGAATGAGACAGCCCGTTTCTATATTTTTCGACTGAATTTCTCTTTAATACTTTAAAAAAAATTTTTATTAGGGTAGTGCCTCTCTCCAACAACTTGGAATTTTCAGAAACCTTGGAATGTCCGCTCTAGAGCTGATACGAAACGTCTCTGAAACGATCCCATATTTAGTGCAAATATCAACAAAAATAATTGTTCTTAATTATTTTATTTATACCCAATATCATAAAAATAATAGTAAAAAATACAAAAAAAAATTTAAAAAAAGCTGCTGGATGTGGGGCACGAACCGGAACTGCCAGAACGAAAGGCAAGCATCTTATCATGAAAATACAAATATTAATTTGCAAATTTTTTTCAAACAATCAGGTTATAATATTTATATATGTGTACTATTGAGTTGTAAATAACAAAAAAAAAGTACATGGCCTTTGCAGCTTATAGTGACGTAAATTATGGATCAGGTATCTTCACCACTCTGGCCAAGTGGATAAGATGCTTGCCTTTTGTTCTGGCAGTCTCGGTTCGTGCCCCACATCCGGCCGCTTTTTTTTTAATTTTTTCATTTTTTACTATTATTTTTATGATATTAGGTATAGATAAAATAATTATGAACAGTTATTTTTTTCTATATTTGAACTAAATTTGGGATCGTTTCAAAAACTTTTTGGAAACGTTTTAGAGACGTTTTGTATTAGCTCTAGAGCGGACATTTCAAGGCTTCTAAAACGTTTCAGAAACGTACGATGCTATGTGGGATACTTGATGAAACATTACAATTTGTTGATTGTGGATATTTAAGCCCGATAAAAGCCGAGTGGAAGCTTCAAGAATTTTCTCTTTGTGGTAGAAGTCATCAAGTATCTTATTTATCTGTTTATTTAGAGAATAAACTACAAATAATTTTTCAAGAAAATAAAACTGAAGAGTCCCGTCAAATTTAGAAAACTTCTTTAACAGCATGGTTTGAACTAAACAAAACTCATAAGAGTGCAAAATCAATAAAATACGTTAATATTTCTGAATATTATACACTTGACAATACAACAACAAAATGGAATAAACGACAACGTCGAAGAGAAAATGTAACAATTAGTAGATTAAATGTACTTTCTCCCAAAGATCACATACGATACTTATAAAGAAACAGCTTATGGGATTAGTAAGACATGCTTATCAAATAAATACTGTTTTCGAAAAAGCTTTTAACATGATGCTACCTTTCCAACTTCGCAAATTTTTTCAAGGATTGTCAGGTCTTAATCTTTTTTAGGTAATATTACTTGGAATAAATACAAGAAATTTTTTATGGAAGATTGTAATGATGACGGGAATAAAGCTCTTCTACATTTAAACAAAATTTTTACGTCTGAAAACATGTCCAGAAAATATTTTTACGTGCCAGAAGCAATAAAATCGATGAGAATAGATTTCGATAATGGCTACGATGAAATTATCTTTTGTAAAAATAAATTTCATGAACTGTTGTTAGGACTAAGCAATGATCAAAATCTAATTTTTCATGAAATAATAAAATTTGATGATAGTAGTTTTCGTCACAAATGTGCATCTCTCCAGGGCGGTCCCTGGGCCCAAGGGCGCTTGAGCCGCAACGCTCTAGGGATCGCTGAGACCTTACTGGTCGGATACACATGAGTGGTGAATTCTTTTCTTTCTACCGAGAGTGTTCCAGGGTTGTAAAGCGGCCCGAGGTAGGAACAAATTTTTTTTACAGATGGTCCTGGTGGATCTAGAAGAACATTTTTATGCAAGATAATAATTTACTGTTTTATATAAATTGAAAAAAAAATTGTAACCATGGATCAGACAGGAATTGATTCTAGCTTACTTCCTAAAGAAAAGACTACTCACATAACTTTTATACTTCCTTTAGATTTAAGAACTATAGAGGGCTTGATCCTCAAGTTCAAATCAGATAATACAATAGTTACGTAAAGTAGAAATAATTATTTAGGACAAAGCTTCTATGATTTCAAGAAGGCATTAACAATAGTTGATATAACTTAAATTTGTCGGATGATAAAAAACCTTTTAAAAATAAAATAATAATTTTTGGTGGAGACTTCCGACAAATTCTTCTAGTAGTACAAAACAGGAACAGGATTAAAATTATTCAAAAAACTATAAAATATTTCAATCATTGGCCATTATTTTATAGTTTTTATTTACTCATATACATTTACTAAATAAAAAATTCTTGTCATTATTATTGCACATAGGAGAAGGCTGAATTGAATGTTTTAATATTCCTCGCAAGTGTAAAGCAAGTTATGTATCTTCTAAAGTTTTTAATAACATTAATAAGCCTGCATCAAGTAATGCTATATTAACATCCCATAATGATACACACATTTTTTGGGCCAAAAAATTTTGAGTAATATGACAAGGAAGTTAGTAACGTATTACAGTATTTATTATGCAACTCACAAAGGAGTAAATAAGGAAGATACAAATATTTACATACAGTTTTTAACAGAGTATTTGAATAGTATTTGAGAATGTATGGTGGTGTATAATTATAAATATTGTTATTCTATTTATAATTATTATTTGCTTGATAATCAATTTTCGTAAAACTATTATCATCGTCATTTATATCTAGTCAATGATTACCCAAATTATGTGTGCATTGAGCTTATAGTCGGGGCAATCAGAGTCCATCCTTAACAGTGTGATGCGAGTCTGTCTTTAATAACATACCTGTACATGTTCCTAATTGGAGTCCGCACTGAACATAGTAAGATACATGTATGTATCCCTGATTGGAGTCTGCCCGTAACGTGGTAGAGTAAAATTATATCAACCATAAGGGCCCTTTCCATGCTCACGCAAAAATGCTCAAAAGTTCAAATAGTTTTGGATTTTCAACGTCTCATTTAAGAGAATCTGATGTTATTATATAGGCAAGCTAACCGTATAGGCTGATACTTGCGCACATTTTAGCGCCTGGCTGCCGCCTTAAGTAGCCAGCCAGCCCGCTACCCCCAAGTTTTATCCTTGAGTCAGTGCTTTTTATGCTTAGACAAGCTGTTTGTTATTTATTGACATTTTCAAAACTTTTGCTGACTTGTTAGACTAAAAATGTACACCCAAGTGTTTTTAAATCGGGAGCGTTCGATTTGTATTGTACAATCACTCTATTCAGTCGGTTCGGTCGTTCCACTATACTTGGTCCTTCTGGTCCTCATTCGTAATTTTTGTTATTTATTTATAATTTTGAGAATTAATGCCATTGTCATACTAATTAGACATCCATGCAGTGAAGAAGAATCGTGTAATGGAACATGACTTAGAATAATTCAATTATTTGACTATAACATTGAAGCTGAAGTTATCACAGGTAAGAAAATTGGGGATAGAGAATTTATTCCAAGAACAACATTACGCACCCCCTATTCATCCTCATTACCTTTTGTTTTGTGTAGAAAACAATTTTTCTTGGTACTAGATTATTCTATGACTATTAATAAGTCACAAGGTCAAAGCTTTGACGAAGTAGGTATGTATTCAAAAAAACTACGATTTTTGTATGGTCAATTATATGTAGCATTATCTGGACGTAAAAATCATAAATGTATTTTTATACAGAAACAGTGAGATAATTCTTCAGAAATAGAAAATATAGTATGGGATGAAATTTTCCAATTATATGAAATAAAATATTAGTATGATCTTATAAAATTATCATAATATTTGAGACAATAATAGCAATATACTTTTGATTATACTTTATACGAGAAAAAATGGTTCGACATACACACGGAGAGATTAACACATGGAATGCAAAGCAAGTCTACCTCAACATAGTGCAATGTGGGTGCAGCTAAATGACCTGCAGCATCACACGTTTTTTGGATCTGAATAAGAGAGAAAAGAAACTTTTCTTCTCTCATTTCATTAAGGAACTGTTGGAGAGAGGCACTACACTAATTAAAAATTGTTTTAAAGTATTAAAGAGAAATTCAGTCGAAAAATATAGAAACGGGCTGTCTCTTTCTTTTAAAAAATTTTTATATGAAAGGTACAATTTTTGTATGAAAGAATGTTCACTATTTGTTAAAAACAATATGAAGAAATAATAGTTCGGTATAGATTAAATTCCTTAATATTATAATTTTAAAATTAGTATGGCTTATTTTTATATATTTTCTAAATTTAGATTTTATTTACAGCTATTTAGATACTAAGTTTTGTGGAATAAACGAATATGTATATTAAATAGATTTTAGATATATTAAGTACCATTAAAGTTCAGTACTTATCATTATCAAGTTTGGAATCAATTACGATATTTTCAGGAAAGTAATTTTTAGGTCAATATGATGGATTCAAATACGACAGTACTTGTATAAAAACAGCACTAAAAACCTGTTTCTTAAATTATTATGTCATCAAAAAAAATTTTAAAAAAATTATAGAATTTCTTAAAATTTAAGTTAAAATATCTAAATATTACTCAGCTGTTTTTTAGAAGATAAGAGCGAAAAAGTCCATCTGTTATTACAACAAAATGTATTCGTCTAAGTTGCGAGTGAACATATCAAAAACATAAAGAACTTTTACTTGTATTTAAGTTTCAAAATATCAGTTCAAGACTGTTGCAAACAATTTAATAATTATTCCTTTAAAACCTTAAGAAAATTTAGAATATATTAGATAATACATAACTGATAGTGTTACGTATCTGATACGGTTTTTTTTATTTTTTATTGATGTAATTATTTAATACCAATGTTTGGTAATATCATTTTTCAAATTCCTTCTTTTTTTGCACCAGTCCCAAAATACGAAACTTTAGCTCTTTATCGCACATTCACACTTTTTTAAGATAGCGTAGAGGTATGTTTACATGGCACATGCGTAAAGCGTATTGTAGTAGGGAATCTGGAAGGGCATGGGGGTCGGTGAGGGAGCTGTGGCGGGCTGTGGGGGCACATAAAATATGTGGGGGCTGTAGGGGGTCAAATGATTTTTAATAACGGAAAAAACGATAGAATTTTCCCTTTTTTTGTGGGGGGTGTCTGCGTCGGGGGGCTAAGGGGGGACCGTGCGGGACCTGTGGGGGGGCCAAGTAAAGTATTGGGGGAACGTAAAGGGGCTATCAAGGGCGTGCGTAGACGAGCATGGAGGCAGGTTATACTTAAATAGAGGTAAAATTAGCCTATTTTCACCTTAATTCATGCATACTTATAGAAATGCATAAAGTAAAAATGTGGGCAAAACTTAAAGTAGGTAAATCATTGAATACCGTAAGAAACATTGCAATGATACAGTATAATTCAATAGTTTTAGGATATAAAAACGTTAAAAAAAAAATTTCTTGGCAAAATAAGGAAATAAAAACAAACAAATCAATGAAAAATTGATGCGGTCTTTGTTATTTTTAAACAAAGACATTTTTAGTTCCATTTAACACAGAAAGCTTTCATCAGTCTCATCACAAACGCTATAGGAGCTTTACAGTGCTTTAAAATGTGAATATGGTAAGAACTAATGGTTTTTTGTGTATGACAGATAAAGTTTGCTATCAATAAACAACCTTTTTTTACAATACCTCAATGTTATTAGAAATAACAATAGAAAGACGCATCAATATTAAAAAGAGAAGAACTTTTGATAAACAAGACATTCAGTTTGATCAGCGATTTCAAATAATCATAAAATTTTTAGCAATAAACAACATCAAACTTGTTAGTTAAAAGCGCTATTCATTCATTATTATTGTGAAATTTTCAGTGTCCTTGACACCATCATCAGAACCACCTAGATCAATTCTAATATAATTACATAACAAAAAATAGCATGTCACTTAACCAACAATTTAGAACTTTAATTAGTTGGGAATGCTAGGGTCTAGAAATATTAAAGAGCCGCCGATTAATTTACAATCACAGATAGTTGTTCATAATTGCTATATTATCAATAGAGATAGTAAGAGTAAATAAATGTCACATCACAATATCATTACACTCAGCCATTAATGCAAGCCTGTGTGGTGGAGTTAGGTGCTACTATAGCTGCCAACGTATACAAGCATACCTATTATGCAATGTCCCTTTACAAGTCACAAGTGGAGATTGCACCCATAAAGGCCCACCATGGCCACAATAAACTACATTAAGATGCATACTTCACTATAGACCCACATAAGCCGGAGCTTTAAAGAAGACTGATTTAGATCAATTTTTACCATATGAAACTCTGACTGGAACCTGGATCGTCAAACAAGGGCAGGTAACTCTCCGCTTACAGCAATCATTGTAAGTCTACACACATAAACAGTTTACCAGACCATTATACAAGTTACAAAAAATTATTGGCTATTACAATTTCTAAACAGAATACAAAAATGGAAGTCACCATGAATTTAGCCAATCAGTAACTAAAAGTAACTATATTGTGTGCTCCCAAGACACCAATTAGGTACAAAAATCCATGCACACAAAAAGTGATATAATATATAAAAACAATATACATTAGCAGTTAAAAAGATAGAAAAAAATGTTTATTTACTAATTAACAAAATTTTATTCATTTTATCCACTAAGTGGTAAATTATAAATTATAAGTTAAAGAAAAATTTTTATAATAGTTTTCTTATTTTATCTATGAATTTTTTATATTACCCATTAAAATATCACATAAATCTAGTGTTCTATCGTAGCAATTCAGGTATTGCCTAGGCAAATCGGGTTCTGCCTCTATTTCGGGTTTTGCCGGTAACATACATATATTTTTGAAAAATTATTCACTTACATTAACTGAAATAGCTCATTACTAGTACAAGTTTAAGAATAAGTGTACGGATCTGTCATTATGCGGTATTTAGTTATCGACGATTGTTTACGAAAAATCGAATATTGACGACCGATAATTGTTGATAATTTTTCTAATAATCACTTACTTCTGTCAATTAAAATAGTTCATAACCATTTGTAATACACAAAAATATAATATTATGAATCTTGTTAGTTCATGAACTACTTAAAAATGATGATATTTTAAACTTATTTTGGTCCATGTATCAAGAATTTATTAGACTTCATTTTACAAAATACTTTGATCTTTTTGATTTCCTAGATAACAATATTATTTGTAAACTTTAAAATACAAAAAAAAATAATTATAAAAACAATCGACTTTCAAAAATTAGGAAAATAAAAAAAAAAATATAATTACCAGGCACGAAATTCTTTATTTTGTTTTAATCGATATTACAAAACAAAAGTAGATGATCATTAGATTTCTTAACCAATTAAATGTTTACAAATCAATGATCAAAAGCGTGAAAAACGTTTTTTTTCTACATATTCCGTTCTTAAAAATCGATAAAATACACATGTTTTTTCATTATTTATCAGTGTCTAAATACGAATAAAATTAGTCAATACTTGCCTAAATCCGTCGAGAAACTTACGAGAAATAATGAACTATATGAGTACATACATACACATACACCCACGTATACTAATGATAAATAACTTTACTTTCCATCTAAATAGTTAACCTTCAACCAAATTTTATAATCTTTTAAATTCTTTTGCTGTATATGTCCAAAATCGACGATAGAATGCAGGAAAATCAACTTTTTCTGAACAAATGGATTTTTAGAAATCGATTATATCAGTTAAAAAAATAACTCAATAAACAATTCTTTTTCGGCGCGGATCGCATTCTAAATATGAAACAAATAAGCAAGTTTCCACAAAATCAGTCGTGGGAATCCTGAGATGTGAGTGACTCATAGCGCTCTCATAAGTGATAGTATTCAAGTGCGCGGAGTTTGAATTGGCTACATAGGCAAAACTGCCAAAACGCAGTATGCCTAATCCCAAGCTTTTCAACCCAGTAACCCGAGAGACATCGAGTTGATAGTATCTGACTTGAACAAAATACTAAAATAGCAACGTTACCTACATTCCTAGCTTTTTAATCCATAAATTATATAATAATTACTCGCTGACCCCCGGGTGACTGGGTTTAAAATCTTAGGGTTCGAGTTATCTTGTTATTCAATCAGTAATTTATTTCATTATCATTTTATAAACCATCTGTCCC
This sequence comes from Copidosoma aretas, assembly GCA_030522625.1. Classification (NCBI taxonomy): domain Eukaryota; kingdom Metazoa; phylum Arthropoda; class Insecta; order Hymenoptera; family Encyrtidae; genus Copidosoma; species Copidosoma aretas. The sequence continues at coordinate 1,806 of JAPYYV010030818.1, read as the reverse complement.
CCAATTAATATGGTTAAAAAGCTTGGAATTTAGGTTATCTTGTTATTTTTATGATAACTTATTTATTTATTATAGTAGTATTTCGATTTCCCCTGGGATATTGGGTTGAAGAGCTTGGGATTTCGGTAATGTTGTTATTTTATCAGTAATTTATGTAATTATTATTTAATTAACTCTCTGTCTTGCGGATTACTGGGTTAGAAAACTTAGGATTTAGGTTATGTTATTTTCAAAATCATTTATTTACTTATCATATTATTTACTCGCTGTCCCCAAAATTATAGGGGTTAAGATGCCTGGGATTAAGGTTATGTTGTTATCGAATCAATAATTTATTTAATTGACATATTATTATCTCGGTGTCCCCCGGGTTACTGAGTTAAAAAGCTTGGGACTTAGGATACTGGAATTTTGCGGTTTTGCTCATACAGCCAATTCAAATTCTGAGCACTTAAATTACATTACTTATGAGAAAAATGATCACTTCCATCTAAGTGTACAGAAAATGTTTAAAATGATGCAGAAAATTTGTATAAAATGGCATAAAATGTTTATCAACACAGACAATTTTTTTACGAATTATCAAATGCCACGGAGTTGGCCCGCGGAGCGTGCAGGGGGTCGAAGGAGACAACTGTAACAAAATTTTTCTTTGGTATGTGTTCGTGTGTGTATATATGTGTGTAATCAGTCATATCATATGTATTCGTGTATGTATCTATGTGTGTAATCAGTCATGTGATATGACTGATTACACGCGAACACATACAGACGGAAAATTTTGTTAAAGTAGTGTCCTTATCCCCCATGCACGCTTAACGCACTAAATCTCCGGCATTTGATTAGTGTCAAAAAAGTTTTCTATGTTAATTAAAATTTTGTAATTTTATACACATTTTTAGCATCATTTTGAATATTGCCTGCACACTCAGATGGAAGTGATACTTTCTCTGCAATGGCCCTGAATGACACCATGTCATATTTATAAATCTTTATTAATAAAGTATGGCGATAAGCCTGAGCAACGGGACTTATGGCGTGTAAGACTAAAAGCCCTAAGAGCGAAGTGAGCGCTGATTGGCTGGCGTAACTAGACCCTGATTTAAGGTGGCTTGAGAAGCTTACACGCAAAGAATTGTAAGTATACTATATACGCTAAAAGTTTAGAATAATATTTTATAAACGGTCATCTATAAAATGACATCAAAAAAATTGTTGGCTGACGACAGAATTTAGATGCAATGTTGATTTTGAAATCGTACATTTATCACGGTTCTTATGAAAACAGTTAATAAGTAGCATAATGAAATATCTTACAAACCTATATAAATGTATAAATACTTATAAATAAGCTGTAGGATATACATAAGTGTACTTAGAATATGATGGTACCTAAAAAGTACATGCTAACAAAAGCTGTTGGGTTTGACAGGAGGCACCCAACTATGTAGTTCGGTTGGACCTTACCATTTTCCAATATATATTCTAAATATATATATACACCAATATCATATAGTTATTTCGGTGGGGCTGTCCACACATCACCCACACCCTCATGCCCCCGCTCACAAAATAAGGTGAAAATATTAATATTTTTCCGTGATTTTAACCCGACAAAGAATGTGTCGAACCCCCTGCCATAGGTCCCCCACGTAACTTTGATGTCACCCCCACCCCCCACAGTACATGGTAAAATTCTCTCAATTTTTCGGTGATTTCGAGTAATTTAAAATTTTTAATCTTTCCCCCCCCCCCCTCTACCTCCTACTACCACACCACAAAAACTTCAAATAGTTCGTGGAACCT